>JARQOD010000781.1:0-37500 GCA_033576555.1 Oophaga sylvatica | reverse complement strand
CTCTCCTGGCCTTCGTCTACCATCTTCCTGATTTCGGCTTTTGTCAGGTTGTTGTGATTGGTGTTCTGGTCAGGTTGGGTTTGGGTGAGCTGTTCCGAGGGTCCTAGTTTTTCTGTTTCACCTACGTGTGTCAGGGCTTTATGGTGATGGGAGCTTGGATTGCTCCTATGTAGGTGAGCCCGGAATGACAGTGCCCTCTTTAGAACCGTTAGGTGTAGAGGGAATCTGCCCAGCTCGGCCCGGCAGGCACTGTTGGAGGTGCTCCGGTGGACTTGGAGAAGGTGCTTGCAGAATTCCAGGTGGAATATTTCTGTTGGGCTGGAATCCCACCTTGACCAGTCTGGGTAGGTGTGAGGACCCCAGACTTCACTGCCATACAGGAGGATTGGGGCGATGACAGAGTCGAAGATTTTTAACCAGACCCTCACTGGTGGCTTCAGATGGTAGAGTTTCCTTCGGATGCCATAGAAGGTTTTACATGCCTTGTCTTTCAGGGTCTCTATGGCTTGTTTGAAGCTTCCTGACCGGTGGATCTCTAGGCCCAGGTAGGTATATTTGTCTGTTCCTGTAAGGGCGCAGTTGTTGAGAACAAATGAAGGGTGCTGGTCTAATTTTCTCTTTCTCCTCTGGAACACCATGATGTTGGTTTTCTTTAGGTTGACCGGTAGTGCCCAGGTGGAGCTGAATTTCTCTAAGATTTTCAGGTTGTCTTGGAGGCCTTTCTCGGTTGGTGACAGAAGCAGCAGGTCATCTGCATACAGCAGGAATTTCACCTGGGTGTCGTGGAGGGTGGGACCTGGTGCTGTGGAAGATTCCAGAGCGGTAGCCAGCTCGTTGATGTAAATGTTGAAGAGCGTTGGACTTAGGCTGCAGCCTTGTCTGACTCCACGGCTCTGCTGGAAATAAGCCGTTCTTTTACCGTTCACACTCACACTGCAGAGGTTCTCGGTGTAGGAGCTTTTGATAACATCGTAGGTCTTTCCTCCTATTCCGCTCTCCAGCAGTTTCAGGAATAAGCCCGGGTGCCACACCGAATCAAAGGCCTTTTTAAAGTCCACGAAACAGGCGTATATCTTCCCGTTCTTTGTATTGTGGACGTGTCTCTGAATGAGGCTGTGCAGGGTATAGATGTGGTCAGTGGTGCGGTGGTTTGGCATGAACCCTGCTTGGCTCTTGCTGAGGACGTTATGTTCGGTGAGGAAACTGAGGATCCTCTTGTTCAGGATGCTGTTGAACAGTTTCCCCAGGTTGCTGCTGACACATATGCCTCTGTAGTTGGCTGGGTCATACCTGTCCCCATTCTTGTGGATGGGTGTGATGAGGCCTTGGTTCCAGGTACGAGGGAAGTAGCCAGCACTTAGCACAATATTGAAGTGTTTAACCATTGCAGCCTGTATTTCTGGTGGGCTGTACTTCAGCATTTCTGGTAGGATTCCATCCAGGCCACCGGCTTTTCTACATCTTATGGCAGAGATTCTCTCTGCTACTTCCTGTAATGTAATAGGTGTATCCACGGGGTTTTGGAAATTTTTTACTTTTTCCTCCATTGCTTTTAGTTTTGCCATTATGTTTTCCTGTTCTTGGTTTAGTTCTTCCTTTGGGATGTCTTTATAGAGGTCTTTGAAGTACTGGAGCCAGATGTTGCCATTTTGGATATGGATGTTGTTTTTCTTGTCTTTTGTGCCCATGTGGTTCCATAGTTCCCAGAAGGAATTGTCCCGAAGAGCATCCTGGAGTTGGCTGAGCTTGGTAGAGATGTAACTCTGCTTCTTCCTCCTGAGGATGGTTTTGTACTGTCTTTGTATGGTTTCATAGGCTTCCCTCAGACCAGGGTGGTTGGGGTCTCTATGTTTCTTGTTTGAGGCAGTTCTCAGGGTCTTCCGTACGGCTTTACATTCTCTGTCAAACCAACCATTGATCTGTTTTTCTTTTGGTCTCTTGTAGTCAACTTTTTTAAGGTCGGACAGTCTGGCCATTGCATAGAATATATTGTTGAGGTCTTTTGTAGCTTGACTCACTCCCTTTGGGTTAGGCTGGTACTCGTGGTTGTAGAAGTGGTGGAGCATCCGCTGTATTTCGGGTCTGCTGAGAGCCTCTTTATACTTTAGTGCCGACGTTTTGGACCATTTATAGGATGGAGGCCGGTTGAAGAGGCCGCTATGCTGTGGCTTTTGAGTGGGTGGTTTCTCTGTAGATTTCAAGTACAGAAGAAGTTGGCTGTGGTCTGACAGGTGCGTTTGTGGGGTGACTATGAAGGCGCTGATATTTGCCCGGTTCATGTCTGTAATGGCATAATCTACTACACTCCTCCCTACATGGGAGTTTAGTGTATACCTCCCAAAAGAGTCTCCTTTGGTACGTCCATTAAGAATATGAAGTCCTAAACTTCTACATACGTTCAGGAGCTTTTTACCACTTTTGTTGACTGTACTGTCGTAGCTGTTTCTCTCTGTGTGTACTGAGTCTTGGCCGTCATTCTCTGCTCCAAATATGTAGATGTTCCCATCCGTGGTCAGGAAGTCGTTTTCTCTCCCTGTTCTTGCGTTGAGGTCCCCAAAGATGAGAACTTTGCCCAGGGCCTGATAGTGGGCGGCTTCTCTTTGTAAGATCTCGAAGCTCTCTGGATTGAAGTAGGGGGACTCTGGCGGTGGTATATAGGTGGCGCAGAGGTGGACATCAGACTGAGAGGTGAGGATGGAGCTGCTGATCCTGATCCATATGTGGCTGCTTCCTCTCTTCACCGGTTTGATGTATTGGTGGAGCTCGTCTTTATACCAGATCAGTATTCCTCCTGAGCTTCGGCCCTGTTTGATGTTTTTATTTTTCAGGGCAGGGACAGAGATTTCCCTGTATCCGATGGGCGCCAGGGATTCGTTTTCGGCTCTGGTCCATGTTTCCAGGAGGATCTGGATGTCTATATTTTTCAGTCTTTGTATAAAGTCCGGGTCATTTGTTTTACATCCAAAGGTCGAGGTGTTGAGACCCTGAATATTCCAGCTGCTGATTGTAAGTGAAGTCATTTTTCTATTTATCTTGTGTGTATATACCTTGTAATGAGTATGGCTGTGTAGGACAAACTGCATTTCTGACTGTTTTGTAGGTGTGCTTGGTTCCATCCAGTCACATTAGTTTCCTGCATAGTGCGCTGAGCAGGGTCTTTACCTCATCCATATCTCTGCTCTGCGTGTATCTGTGTGGGATCGGTGGACCCCTCCATGGAGGTCTCCTCCTCTGATGGTCTGATTTTGGGTGAAGAGCTTTGTTTCCAGCTTCTGGAGATTGGATTGGGGTTTTCTGTATTTTTATTGTTAGGGGTCTTTCGGTGTGATGTTGGTCACTGTTGAATCCAGGCCTGGGTCCTCTGGTTAGTACGATGTCTTTCAGCTCTTTGGCCAGGAGGCTGACCCCTTGTTTGTTGAGGTGCTTATTATCATATAGGTGATGGTGGTTTATGGAAAGGTGTTGTGCCAGGGTCACGTTTGGGACAGTCTTGACCTTTTCTGTCAGTTCCATATTGATGCTTTGGGTGGTTTGCCTGGATATGTCCTTTGTTGGGAGCAGAGATGACAGAATGATTTTGCTGTCTGGGAATTTTAGTTTTGCCGTCTTTGCTAGTTGGGCCAGTTGTCCTGCGATCTGCTTGTGCTGGTCTGGCAGATTGTTTGTACCTGTGTGTATAATGATATGGTTTGGGTTGGCAAAACGTGGATTATTGATGACCTCTGTCACCTGTTCAATAGTTGCACAGTGGATTTTTCTGACCCGTTTTCCTGGGAATAGCCGTTGTGCATTTAGGTACTTCCCATTTGAGTCCATTATTAGGACGATATCAGGGCTTTGTGGTGTCTCTGAGCCTGCTGTATACATATATATATATATATATATATATATATACACACTCTGAGCCTGCTGTATACATATATATATATATATATATATATATATATATACACACACTCTGAGCCTGCTGTATACATATATATATATACACACTCTGTGCCTGTTGTATACATATATATATATATATATATATATATACACTCTGTGCCTGCTGTATACATATATATATATATATATACACTCTGTGCCTGCTGTATACATATATATATATATATATACACACTGTGCCTGTTGTATACATATATATATATATATATACACTCTGTGCCTGCTGTATACATATATATATATATATATATATATACACTCTGTGCCTGTTGTATACATATATATATTATATATATATACACACTCTTAGCCTGCTGTATACATATATATACACACTCTGTTCCTGCTGTATACATATATATATATATATATATACACGCTGAGCCTGCTGTATACATATATATATATATACACACTCTGTTCCTGCTGTATACATATATATATATACACTCTGTGCCTGCTGTATACATATATATATACACTCTGTGCCTGCTGTATACATATATATATATATATACACACTCTGTGCCTGTTGTATACATATATATATATATATATATATATACACTCTGTGCCTGCTGTATACATATATATATATTATATATATATATACACTCTGTGCCTGCTGTATACATATATATATATATATATACACACTCTGTGCCTGTTGTATACATATATATATATATATATATATATACACACTCTGAGCCTGCTGTATACATATATATACACACTCTGTTCCTGCTGTATACATATATATATATATATATATACACGCTGAGCCTGCTGTATACATATATATATATATATACACACTCTGTTCCTGCTGTATACATATATATATATACACTCTGAGCCTGCTGTATACATATATATATATACACACTCTGTGCCTGTTGTATATATATATATATATATATATACACTCTGAGCCTGCTGTATACATATATATATATATATATACACACTCTGAGCCTGCTGTATACATATATATATATATATATATATATATATATACACACTCTGAGCCTGCTGTATACATATATATATATATATACACACTCTGAGCCTGCTGTATACATATATATATATATATACACACTCTGTGCCTGTTGTATACATATATATATATATATATATATATATATATACACTCTGAGCCTGCTGTATACATATATATATATATATATATATATATACACACTCTGAGCCTGCTGTATACATATATATATATATATATATATATATATATATATATATACACACTCTGAGCCTGCTGTATACATATATATATATATATATACACACTCTGAGCCTGCTGTATACATATATATATATATATATACACACTCTGAGCCTGCTGTATACATATATATATATATATATATACACTCTGTGCCTGTTGTATACATATATATATATATATATATATACACTCTGAGCCTGCTGTATACATATATACACGGTTTTTGGGATGTCTTCTGTTTCTTCTCAGATGTAACTATCCGCAGTGCGCATGGTCAGACGTACATCCCTACAAGGACGTGTAGGCGGGAACCTCACTGTGCCCCAGCCAATCAGAAGACAGACGTGTCGAAGACTGAGCACAGGCCCCGCCCGTACGTGATGACGATGGGAGCCAGGCATCCTCATGCTAATGTGCGGCGTGCAGCGCGATGACGTAGGCGCCCCTGCGGGTCCCGATTGCTGCAGCCGCTTGTCAGTGTGACGAAGATTGGCACCGGGTAAGCTGTCACTCACAGCGCCCGCCCGCCGGCCCGCGCCGCTGCCCCGCACTCCTCGCTGCCCTTCCTCCCCGCACACCACACACACACGTTGCCACGGGCTCTCGGGTGCCCACTTCTCCGTTTTGCGCGTCCCCTGCTTTCCACGGTGCTGTCCTTGCGCGTCCACGGGCCCTCCCCCTCCCTTTTCGCGATTTTTGGGCCCGCCCTCTCACCGCATGCACGCGCCTATCACATGACCGCGCCTTTTTCTCCATCCAATCCACCGTGTCATGTCCTGCGCTCAGCCAATCATAGCGCGCAGAGGGCTGTTGCCAGGGCTCCTCTATCTGTGCCTGGAGGGGCAAAACCATCGCGGTGAACGCTCCGGGGGCGTGGCCAGGCTAGAACGGGGGCGGGGAATACTAGGAAAATGTGCCCCCCATTGTGTGCACCCTGAAAATGTCTCCCCCACTTGTGCACTCTGAAAATGTCTCCCCCACTGTGTGCAGCCTGAAAATGTACCCCCCACTGTGTGCCCCCTACAAATGTACACCCCACCGTGTGCACACTGAAAATGTCTCCCCCACCGTGTGCACACTGAAAATGTCTCCCCCACTGTGGTAACAAATTGCAGCTTTCGAGACTACTCAGGTCTCTTCATCAGGCAAAGACTAATACAAAATCTGAAGAATCACATATTTATATACACAACAGGACACAGGAATAATGCAATAGGTAAGACAAGTGACGTGAAGCAGAACTGTCATTATGGCAGAGGGATGAACATAAATATTGGAACAGATCATAGATAAGGAGTGAAAGTTTTATTACCCTCTGATTGGGGTCTGGTATTGTGTTGTGATGACCCTAAAAGGTCAGGGAAGCAGATTCCTTAATTGTTGTAGAACGACATAAAACTCTGCAAATCTTTTCATGGCCAAGCTTGAAAGCGACTTTCTGTCCTCCTGCCCATCAGGCCTCGGGCCTACTACCGCTACATTGATGACATTTTAATCATCTGGACGGAGTCTGAACAACAGCTAAAGACGTTCCATGAACAGTTCAACCAATTTCATCCCACCATCAACTTAACACTTAACTACTCCAGCACTGAAATTAACTTTTTAGACACCATCATTAAACTGAAGGACAATGAAATAGAGACATCCCTGTATCAGAAGCCAATCGACCGTCCAACATACCTTAAATGGGACAGTTTCCATCCTAAACACATAAAAAACTCTATTGTCTACAGCCAAGCTATCAGATACAACCGTATATGTTCCAACCCCATGGATAGAGATGAACACCTTGGTCGCCTCAGAAAGACTTTTTTGAACCAGGGCTACCATCCAAGAACAATTGAAAACCAAATTACAAGAGCCACCAGAATATCAAGGAATCACCTGCTACATTACAAAACTAAAGACGAAAATAACCGGGTGCCTCTAGTGGTCACCTACAATCCAAATCTGGAGGTGCTAAGGGGAGCTGCACGGAAACTACAACCTTGACTACAAAAAGATGCCCGGTTACAATCCATATTTCCAGACCCCCCACTACTGTGTTTTAGGCAGCCCCCAAATCTAAGAAACATCATTGTCAGAAGCTCCCTGTCCTCCCCAACAGCTGCAGGAACCTTTCCTTGCAACAAGAAGAAATGTAAAACCTGTACATCTATAATGACCGCGGACAAGATAAAGATCCCAACTCCCATCAGGACTACAAGATCCCAGGTACTTTCAGCTGCATCACATCTAATGTGGTGTACCTAATTATATGTACTAAATGTCCAACTGGGGGTCTGTATGTGGGGGAGACCGGGCAAAAACTGAGAACAAGGATGAATTCTCATCGCCACACAATAAGAGAAAGGAGAATGGATTTACCTGTGGCAAAACACTTTTGTATGCCCGGTCATAGCATGACGGATATGGAATTACTTGTATTAAAATCTAACTTCAAATCTGAGAAGGATAGAAAAGTCTGGGAATATAAACTTATGATGACCTTTGACACTCTTAGTGCTGGGATGAATATATCCTAGAGTTTTATGTCGTTCTACAACAATTAAGGAATCTGCCTCCCTGACCTTTTAGGGTCATCACAACACAATACCAGACCCCAATCAGAGGGTAATAAAACCTTCACTCCTTATCTATGAACTAGTCATATTTATGTTAATCCCTCTGCCATAATGACAGTTCTGCTTCACGTCACTTGTCTTACCTATTGCATTATTCCTGTGTCCTCTTGTGTATAAATATGTGATTCTTCAGATGTTGTATTAGTCTTTGCCTGATGAAGAGACCTGAGTAGTCTCGAAAGCTGCAATTTGTTACCATCTTTTCAGTTAGCCATTAAAAGGTATCAACCACTGAGGACTCTCAAGTCTAAAGGTACTGCCACACTAAGCTATCCCGCTAGCGATCTCGTTAGCGTTGCATACTAATGAGATCGCTAGCGGGATTGTTTCTATATCGCTAAATGCGGCCACATTTAGCGATATAGTTAACGACGCTATCGCCGTTAGCGATCTTCTTAACGACTTTAGCGGTACAAAAGTACCGCTAAATCGCTAAGAAAAGGTGCCACACAGCGATTAGATACTTACCCAGCGGGAGCGCCGACGAGAAAATAGGGTCCGGAACGATTCCAGCGACGAGCGAGATCACAGCAGGAAGCTCGTCGCTGGCAGCTGCCGCACTGAACAACATCGCTAACGGGATCGCTAAATAGTGACGTTTTTTAGCGATCCCGTTAGCGATATTGTTTAGTGTGGCATACCCTTAAAGATTTTTCTATCTACTACTAGATAACACGGTACAAAGATACACATCATCCC
The DNA here is from genome assembly GCA_033576555.1 of Oophaga sylvatica. Classification (NCBI taxonomy): domain Eukaryota; kingdom Metazoa; phylum Chordata; class Amphibia; order Anura; family Dendrobatidae; genus Oophaga; species Oophaga sylvatica. The sequence goes on along the minus strand of JARQOD010000781.1, from coordinate 28,977 downwards.
CCACTGTGTGCAGCCTGAAAATGTACCCCCCACCGTGTGCACCCTGAAAATGTACCCCCCACTGTCTGCACCCTGAAAATGTTTCCCCACCGTGTGCACCCTGAAAATGTACCCCCCCACACTGTGTGCAGCCTGAAAATGTACCCCCCACTGTGTGCACCCTGAAAATGTATCCCCCACCATGTGCACCCTGAAAATGTACCCCCCACCGTGTGCACCCTGAAAATGTACCCCCCCACTGTGCACCCTACAAATGTACCCCCCACTGTGTGCACCCTGAAAATGTATCCCCCACTGTGTGCAGCCTGAAAATGTACCCCCCACCGTGTGCACCCTGAAAATGTACCCCCACTGTCTGCACCCTGAAAATGTTTCCCCACCGTGTGCACCCTGAAAATGTACCCCCCCACACTGTGTGCAGCCTGAAAATGTACCCCCCACTGTGTGCACCCTGAAAATGTATCCCCCACCGTGTGCACCCTGAAAATGTACCCCCCACCATGTGCACCCTGAAAATGTACCCCCCCCACTGTGCACCCTACAAATGTACCCCCCACTGTGTGCACCCTGAAAATGTATCCCCCACTGTGTGCAGCCTGAAAATGTCTCCCCCACTGTGTGCACCCTGAAAATGTACCCCCCACTGTCTGCACCCTGAAAATGTTTCCCCACCGTGTGCAGCCTGAAAATGTACCCCCCACTGTGTGCACCCTGAAAATGTTTCCCCACCGTGTGCACCCTGAAAATGTACCCCCCACTGTGTGCAGCCTGAAAATGTCTCCCCCACCGTGTGCAGCCTGAAAATGTCTCCCCCACTGTGTGAACCCTGAAAATGTCTCCCCCACTGTGTGCAGCCTGAAAATGTCTCCCCCACCGTGTGCACGCTAAAAATGTGTCCCCCCACTGTGTGCAGCCTGAAAATGTTTCCCCACCGTGTGCACGCTAAAAATGTGTCCCCCCCCCACTGTGTGCAGCCTGAAAATGTCTCCCCCACCGTGTGCACCCTGAAAATGTACCCCCACTGTCTGCACCCTGAAAATGTTTCCCCACCGTGTGCACGCTAAAAATGTGTCCCCCTACTGTGTGCAGCCTGAAAATGTCTCCCCCACTGTGTGCATCCTGAAAATGTATCCCCCTACTGTGTGCACCCTGAAAATGTAACCCCCACTGTGTGCAGCCTGAAATTTGCCCCGTCCCACTGTGTGCACCCTGAAAATGTATCCCCCTACTGTGTGCATCCTGAAAATGTGTCCCCCTACTGTGTGCACCTTAAAAATGTATCCCCCTACTGTGTGCATCCTGAAAATGTGCCCCCACTTTGTGCACTCTGATAATGTGCCCCCTCCCACTGTGTGCTCCCTGAAAATGTCTCCCCCCACTGTGTGCAACCTGATATGTCCCCCCACTGAAAATGTGCCAACCCTCTGTGTGCAGCCTGAAAATGTGTCCCTCCGCACTGTGTGCACCCTGAAAATGTGCCCCCCACTGTGTGCATCCTGAAAATGTGCCCCCCCCACTGTGTTCCCTGAAAATGTGCCCCCTCGCACCGTGTGCATCCTGAAAATGTGCCCCCCACTGTGTGCAACCTGAAAATGTGCCCCCCACTGCGTGTACCCTAAAAATGTGTCCCCCCTACTGTGTGCACCCTGAAAGTTTGCCCCCTCCCACTGTGTGCACCCTCCCAACTGTGTACCCTGAAAATGTGTCCCCCCACTTTAATATAGGAAAGATGTGTATCTTCGTACCGTGTTAGCCAGTAGATAGAAAAATATTTAAGTCTAAATATTTTTCCCCCCACTTTATGCACTCTGAAAATGTGCCCCCCACTGTGTGCACCCTGAAAACGTGCCCCCTCCGACTGGTGCACCCTGAAAATGTGCCAACCCTTTGTGTACACCCTGAAAATGTGCCAACCCTCTGTGTGCACCCTGAAAATGTGCCCCCTCCGCACTGTGTGCACCCTGAAAATGTGTCCCAACTGTGTACCCTGAAAATGTGTCCCCCCACTGTGGCATGCTGAAAATGTCCCTCCCGACTGTGTACCCTGAAAATGTGTCCCCCCCCACTGTGTGCACCCTGAAAATGTGCCCCCTCCCACTGTGTGCACCCTGAAAATGTGTCCCTCCCCACTTTGAACACCGTGAAAATGTCCCCCACTGTGTACCCGGAAAATGTTCCCCCCACTGATCGCGTGCAGCATGAAAATGTGTCCTCCAATGTGTAAACCTTGAAAATGTGTGTACCCCTACTGTATGCACCCCGAAAAAAATGTCCCCCACTGTGTGCACCCTGATAACGTGTACCCCACAGTGCACACACACGCAGTATTAGGAGGCGCTGCCGCTCCTGTGACCTCTGTCGGTGATGTGTGGACCCCGTTATGCCTCCTGTGCTCCAGCAGGTCAGCGCACAGATCTGCTGCTTTGAGATGAGGTCAGCGGTGAATGCAGTATGATGTCCACTGAGCAGATGGGTATGGAGACCTACCCGGAGGAGCCGCAGGTACCTGGACAGCGCCCCCTGGTGGATCCTGCTGCCCTTGTTATCATGTGGGGGCCTCCATGTGGTAACATCTTGTAGTACTGGTGATGCTCTGCAGAAAGATACATGAGGGTCTGCAGTGATGCTCTGTGTGTAATCTCTGCTGGGTTTTGTGAGGACAATGCTCTGTGTGTAATCTCTGCTGGGTGATGTTGTGAGGACAGTGCTCTGTGTGTAATCTCTGCAGGGTTTTGTTGTGAGGACAATGCTCTGTGTGTAATCTCTGCAGGGTTTTGTTGTGAGGACAATGCTCTGTGTAATCTCTGCTGGGTTTTGTTGTGAGGACAATGCTCTGTGTGTAATCTTTACTGGGTTTTGTTGTGAGGACAATGCTCTGTGTGTAATCTCTGTGTCATGTATAGTGTACAGTTCCTATAGCGTCTTGTGCTTGGGTGCGAGGAAAACACAGGAGACATAGGTTGAAATGAAATGACTTGTATTACTTCATACAAGCATGCTGAAAAGTTCACACAGTTTGCAGGAACAGCGACAGGAGACACAGCAGGCCAGAGTAACTTCAAGCTCTACAATAAATCTCCAAAGCAGGTTCAGGATCTCTTCTCTGTACCGTAATTCCTCTGCAAACATGGATTCACCAAACAGCAGGTTTCCAGAGTCCAAAAGTGTTCCAAGGTTCCTCAGTAGGGAATAGCTGGAGTACAAGTCCAAGGCTTCCAGGAGTCAGGTCACAGACTGACTGAGGCTTGATTCAGGAGCACTGATTGTTCAGCTGAGGCTGCTTAAGAAGCAAGAGGGAAGAATCAGGGAAGAATCAGGGCGGGAACATGAAAACTGGAAACTCCATATTAACTGAGGGCAAGAGCTGCAGAAAGACAGAAAGCAAAATGGCCAACGGTAAACTGAGTTTCAAGGAACATGTCAACAGAGACAAAGAACCTTACATTACTCCCCCCTTAAGGACAACCTCCGGATGACCTCAGACCAGGCTTGTCAGGGTACCTCTGATGAAACTGTCGGAGCAGGCGAGGAGCATTTACATTATTGACTGGTTCCCATGAGTTGTCCTCACTGGGTAGCCCTGCCATTTAATCAAATATTGCAACTGATTTCTGTACAACCTGGAATCTAAAATCCTTTCCACCATAAATTCTTCCTGACCATCGACCAGCACTGGGTCAGGGCAAGGAGAAGAACGTCCAGGAAACGTATTGGGTGTTGCAGCCTTTAGTAGGGATACATGAAAGACAGGGTGGATTCTCATAGTTCTGGGCAGTTGAAGACGACAAGCAACAGCACTTATAATTTTACTGATCTTATAAGGTCCAATGTACTTATGTCCCAATTTAGACGATGGAATCTTTAATTTAAGATTTCTGGTTGACAGCCAGACCAAATCTCCTACCTTGAAAGCTGGTGCAGGTTTACGAAATTTATCTGCTGCTTTCTTGTACCTTTCCTGAGCTAATTCTAGATTTTCCTTTAGAAGATCCATATTCTTTTGTAAAGACGTGATTCTTTCAGCCACTGCCGGCAAGGGCGTATCTATGGGAAATCGAGGAAGAATGTTAGGATGATAACCTAGATTGGAGTAAAAAGGAGACTGCTTAGTGGAGGCGCTCTGAGAGTTGTTATAAGAGAACTCAGCCAGTGGAAGTAGATCCACCCAATCATCCTGTAGGTGGCAGATAAAACAGTGGAGATATTGCTCCAGGGTCTGATTGGTTCGTTCTGTCTGTCCATTAGTCTGGGATGAAAAGCAGAAGAAAGGTTTACTTTAATGTCCAATGCTGCACAGAAATTTTGCCAAAACCTTGAAGTGAATTGCACCCCTCGATCCGAAATGACCTCATCCGGTACTCCATGTAAGCGAAACACATGCTTAATCATCAAGTCTGATGTCTGTTTTGCAGTGGGTAAACCGACACAAGGGATAAAATGAGCTGCCTTTGTTAGACGGTCAACCACCACTAGAATGGTGTTCTTCCCTTGAGAGGTTGGTAACTCCACAATGAAGTCCATAGAAATGGATCCCCACGGGCGGGACGGGGTGGGAAGAGGCTGTAACAGACCAGTTGGTGAGGAGCGAGGTGTTTTGCATCTTGCACAGACTTCACATGAAGTGACATAGTTTAAAACATCTTTCCTGTAAGTGGGCCACCAAAAGAAACGAGAAAGAAATTCTTGTGTCTTTAGAATTCCTCTATGCCCAGCTATCTTGGAATCGTGGATGAGTTGCAATACTCTAAATCTGACTGTTTCAGGTATATACATACGTTGTCCCTGAATCCACACACCATTCTTAAAGACAAGACTTACGTCCCTTGGGGGTTGAGCCAACAAAGAATCCGCATGGTATGCTTCCTTGATGTCCTTAAGTAGGTCTTGATTATGAATCACTCCCAGGAATCTAGAGTCAGGAAGAATAGTCTTAGGAGGAGTAATTGGACGTGTCTCTGCTGAGTAAATCCTAGAGAGTGCATCAGCTTTTCCATTGCGCGATCCTGGTCTATAAGAAATGACAAAATTAAATTGGTTTAGGAAAAGATTCCAGCGAGCCTGGCGAGGAGTCAGGCACTTAGCCGACCTGATAAATTCAAGGTTACGATGGTCTGTCAGGACGACTATTTGCTGTGCAGCTCCCTGAAGAAGGTGTCTCCATTCCTTGAAGGCGGCAATAATGGCCAACAATTCTCTATTGCCCACATCGTAGTTCCTCTCAGCCGAAGACAACTGCTGGGAAAAGAAGGCACAGGGATGCAAGACATTCTTCTCACCTGTTCTCTGAGAGAGTATAGCTCCAACGGCACAGTCTGAAGCATCCACCTCTATTATGAAGGCAAGCTCGGGGTTGGGATGTACTAAGATAGGTGCGGTGGTAAATTTGTCCTTTAAACAGGAAAATGCTTCCTGAGCTTGCGGGGTCCAGGAGAACCTAGACTGTTTCCGGGTAAGTTGGGTGATAGGTGACACTACCTCAGAAAAATTCTTAATGAAACGTCTATAGAAGTTGGCAAACCCGATGAAACGCTGTACCTCCTTCACATTTCTAGGAATTGGCCAATCCTTGATGGCTTGGGTCTTGCTTCCATCCATACTAATCCCTTGCGTAGATAGTACATACCCCAGAAATTGAATTTCGGTCCTATGGAATTCACATTTTTCAAGTTTGATGTAGAGATGGTTTTGTCTTAGGCGTTCTAAGACCATTCTCACATGTCCATGATGTTCCTCTGTGGAGTTAGAAAAAATTAGAATATCATCCAGATAAATCTCCACAAATGTATCTAGGAGATCCCTGAAGATATCATTCACAAAGTGTTGGAAAGTGGCTGGGGCGGTACTCAGACCAAAAGGCATAACTAGATATTCAAAGTGTCCATAGCGTGACCTGAATGCAGTCTTCCATTCATCCCCAGGTCTAATACGGACTAAGTTATAGGCCCCACGGAGATCCAGTTTAGAGAAAATTTTGGCATGCCGCACTCTCTCCAACAACTCAGGGATTAAAGGCAATGGATAACGGTTTCTAATAGTAACCTTATTGAGTTCCCTATAGTCTATGCAGGGTCTCAGAGATCCATCTTTCTTCTTCACAAAGAAGATGGGTGCACCTGCAGGAGATGAAGAGGGGCGTATGAAGCCCTTGGCTAAATTTTCGTCTATATAATCCTTCAAAGCTTTTAGCTTGGGCCCCGCTAGGGGGTAGATCTTACCAAAAGGTATCTCTGCTCCAGGCAATAATTCAATTGGACAATCATATGGACGGTGAGGAGGAAGCTGATCAGCGTTCTTCTTGTCACATAAATCCACATAGTCTTGGTATACAGCTGGTAGTTCAGGGACTGACATGGTTCCTTTAGGAACAGAGCAAGCTGAAACTCCTTGACTCATCTGTTTCTCCGGAAAGTGTAATTCCTTGGTCTCCCAGTTAACCCCTTCACCCCCAAGGGTGGTTTGCACGTTAATGACCGGGCCAATTTTTACAATTCTGACCACTGTCTCTTTATGAGGTTATAACTCTGGAGCTTCAATGGATCTTCGCGATTCTGAGACTGTTTTCTCGTGACATATTGTACTTCACGTTAGTGGTAAAATTTCTTCGATATAACTTGCGTTTATTTTTGAAAAAAACGCAAATATGGCGAAAATTTTTAAAATTTTGCAATTTTCAAACTTTGAATTTTTATTCCCTTAAAACAGAGAAATATGTCACATAAAATAGTTAAGAAATAACATTTCCCACATGTCTACTTAACATCAGCACAATTTTGGAACCAAAATTTTTTTTTGTTAGGAAGTTATAAGGGTTAAAAGTTGACCAGCGATTTCTCATTTTTACAGCAAAATTTACAAAGCCATTTTTTTAGGGACCACCTCACATTTGAAGTCACTTTGAGGGGTCTATATGGCAGAAAATACCCAAAAGTGACACCATTCTAAAAACTGCACCCCTCAAGGTACTCAAAACCACATTCAAGAAGTTTATTAACCCTTCAGGTGCTTCACAGTAACTAAAGCAACGTGGAAGGAAAAAATGAATATTTAACTTTTTAGTCACAAAAATTATCTTTTACAAACTTTTTTTTTATTTTCACAAGGGTAAAAGGAGAAAATGGGCAGATAAGGTTGTTATGCAATTTCTCCTGAGTACGCCAATACCCCATATGTGGGGGAAAACCACTGTTTGGGCACACGGCAGAGCTCGTAAGGGAAGGAGCGACGTTTGACTTTTTCAAACTAAAATTGGCTGGAATTTAGATATGGATGCCATGTCGCATTTGGAGAGCCCCTGATGCGCCTAAACAGTGGAAACCCCCCACAAGTGACACCATTTTGGAAACTAGACCCCCTAAGGTACTTATCTAGATCTGTTGTGAGCACTTTGAACCCTCAAGTGTTTCACAAAAGTTTATAAAGCCTGGGTGTGAAAAAAAAAAAATCAATTTTCCACAAAAATGATTTTTTAGTCCCAAATTTTTGAATTTTCCCAAGGAAATTGGACCCCAAAAGTTGTTGTCCAATTTGTCCTGAGTACGCTGATACCCCATATGTGGGGGGGGGGAACTGTTTGGGCGCACGGCAGGGCTTGGAAAGGAAGTAGTAACGTTTTGGAATGCAAACATTGATGGGGGTCATGTTCCGTTTGCAGTGCCCCAGATGAGCCTAATCAGTGGAAACCCCCCACAAGTGACCCCATTTTGGAAACTAGACCCCCTAAGGAACTTATCTAGATCTTTGGTGAGCACTTTGAACCCCCAAGTGCTTCACACAAGTTTATAATGCCCGGGCATGAAAATAAAAAATCCTATTTTTTTTCCCACAAAAATTATCTTTTAGTCACTAATTTTTTATTTTCCCAAGGGTAACAGGAGAAATTGGACCACAAAAGTTGTTGTCCAATTTGTCCTGAGTACGCTGATACCCGATATGTGGGGGGAAACCACTGTTTGGGCGCACGGCAGAGCTCGGAATGGAAGGAGCACCATTTGACTTTTTCCAACCAAAATTGGCTGGAATTGAGTTTGGATGCCATGTTGCATTTGGAGAGCCCCTGATGTGCCTAAACAGTGGAAACCTCCCACAAATGACCCCATTTGGGAAACTAGACCCCCTAAGGAACTTATCTAGATATTTGATGAGCAATTTGAACCCCCAAGTGCTTCACACAAGTTTATAACGTAGAGCCGTAAAATTTAAAAATCATATTTTTTCCACAAAAATGATCTTTTCACCCCAATTTTTATTTTTCCAAGGGTAACAAGACTCCAAAAGTTATTGTGCAATTTGTCCTGAGTGCGCTGATACCCCATATGTGGGGGTAAACCACTGTTTGGGTGCATGGCAGAGTTTGGAAGGGAAGGAGCGCTGTCTGACTTTTTCAACGCAGAATTGGCTGGACGCCATGTCGTGTTTGGAGAGCTCCTGATCTGCCTAAACAGTGAAAACCCCATAAATGACACCATTTTGGAAACTAGACCCCTCAAGGAACTTATCTAGATGTGTGGTGAGAACTTTGAACCCCAAAGTGCTTCACAGAAGTTTATAACGTACAGCCGTAAAATAAAAAATCTTTTTTTTTTTTTTTACAAAAATGATTTTTTCGCCCCCAATATTTTATTTTCACAAGGGTAACAGAAGAAATTGGAACCCAAAAGTTGTTGTCCAATTTGTCCTGAGTACATTGATACCCAATATGTGGGCGAAAACTACTGTATGGGCACACGTCGGGGCTCGGAAGGGAAGTAGTGACGTTTTGGATTGCAGACTTTGATGGAATGGTCTGGGGGCGTCATGTCGCATTTGGAGAGCCCCTGATGCGCCTAAACAGTGGAAACCCCCACAAGTGACCCCATTTTGGAAAATAGACCCCACAAGGAACTTATCTAGATGTGTGGTGAGCACTTTGAACCCCGAAGTGCTTCACAGAAGTTTATAACGCACAGCCGTAAAAATAAAAAATCTTTTTTTTTTTTACAAAAATAATTTTTTCGCCCCCAATATTTTATTTTCACAAGGGTAACAGGAGAAATTGGACCCCAAAAGTTGTTGTCCAATTTGTCCTGAGTACGCTGATACCCAATATGTGGGAAAAAACTACTGTATGGGCGCACGTCAGGGCTCGGAAGGGAAGTAGTGACGTTTTGGATTGCAGACTTTGATGGAATGGTCTGGGTGCGTCATGTCGCATTTGGAGAGCCCCTGATGCGCCTAAACAGTGGAAACCCCCCACAAGTGACCCTATTTTGGAAAAGACCCCACAAGGAACTTATCTAGATGTGTGGTGAGCACTTTGAACCCCGAAGTGCTTCACAGAAGTTTATAACGCACAGCCGTAAAAATAAAAAATCTTTTTTTTTTTTTGGCAAAAATGATTTTTTCGCCCCAATATTTTACTTTTACAAGGGTAACAGGAGAAATTGGACCCCAAAAGTTGTTGCCCAATTTGTCCTGAGTACGCTGATACCCAATATGTGGGAGAAAACTACTGTATGGGTACACGTTGGGGCTCGGAAGGGAAGTAGTGACGTTTTGGATTGCAGACTTTGATGGAATGGTCTGGGGGCGTCATGTCGCATTTGGAGAGCCCCTGATGCGCCTAAACAGTGGAAATCCCCAACAAGTGACCCCATTTTGGAAAATAGACCCCACAAGGAACTTATCTAGGTGTGTGGTGAGCGCTATGAAGCCCCAAGTGCTTCACAGAAGTTTATAATGTACAGCCGTAAAAACAAAAAAATATTTTTTTTTGTACAAAAATGATATTTTCGCCCCCAGTTTTTTATTTTCCCAAGGATAGCAGAAGAAATAGGACAAATTGCACAATAACTCTTGGGGTCCAGAGTACGCTGATACCCCATATGTGGGGATAAACTACTGTTTGGACGCATGGCAGAGCTGAGAAGTGAAGGAGCACCGTTTGACTTTTTCAACGCATAATTGGCTGGAATTGAGATCAGACGCCATGTCACATTTGGAGAGCCCCTGATGTGCCTAAACAGCGGAAACCCCCCAATTCTAACTTCAACCCTAACCCCAACACACCCCTAACCCTAGTCCCAACCCTAACCACAAACCTAACCCTAACACACCCCTAATCCCAACCCTAACCCTAATCCTAACTTTAGCGCCAACCCTAACCCTAACTTTAGCCGCAACCCTAACCCTAATGGGAAAATGGAAATAAATGCATTTTTTTAATTTTATTATTTTTCCCTTACTAAGGGGGTGATAAAGGGGGGTTTGATTTACTATTTATAGCGGGTTTTTATGATTGGCAGCTGTCACGCTAAAAGACGCTTTTTATTGCAAAAATAGTTTTTTGCATCGCCACATTTTGAGAGCTATAATTTTTGCATATTTTGGCCCACAGAGTCATGTGAGGTCTTATTTTTTGCGGGACGAGTTGACGTTTTTATTTGTACCATTTTTGAGCACGTGACATTTTTTGATCGCTTTTTATTTCGATTTTTGGGAGGTTAGAATGAACAAAAATCAGCAATTCATGAATTTCTTTTGGGGGGGCGTTTATACCGTTCCGCGTGTGGTAAAATTGATAAAGCAGTTTTATTCTTCGGGTCAGTATGATTATGGCGATACCTCATTTATATCATTTTTTTATGTTTTGGCGCTTTTATAGAATAAAAACAATTTTATATAAAAAATAATTATTTTTGCATCGCTTTATTCTGCGAGCTATAACTTTTTTATTTTTTCGCTGATGATGTTGTATGGTGGCTCGTTTTTTGCGGGACAAGATGACGTTTTCAGCGGTACCATGTTTATTTATATTGGTCATTTTGATCGCGCGTTATTCCACTTTTTGTTTGGCGGTATGATGATAAAGCATTGATTTTTTGCTTCGGTTTTTTTTTTTTTTTTAAGGGGTTCACTAAAGGGGTTAACTAGTGGGACAGTTTTATAGGGGGGGTCGTTACGGACGCGGCATACCAAATATGTGTACTTTTATTGCTTTGTTTTTTTTATTTACAGGAAGAAGTGAATTTATTGGGGAATATTTTTTTTTTTTTTTTATTTATTTTGGATTTTTTTTTATAACACGTTTATTTTTATTTTTTTAACTTTTTTACTTTGTCCCAGGGTGGGACATCACTATATTTTATCAGATCGCTGGTCTCACAGTGTGCACAGCACTCTGTCACACCAGCGATCGCTCAGGCAGTGCAGCAGGCTTCTCAGTGCCTGCTCTCAGCAGGCACTGAGGTAGCCGCCTCCCTCCAGGACCCCGGCGCCATCTTTTTAGCGGAAGTGTCCCAAGTGGTATCAAGAGCCCATCTCCTGAAATCCAGGGCATATTCGGCTACTGAACGCTTACCTTGGCGCAAAGTTAACATGGCTGCTTCAGCTGTTGCACCTCGATTGGGGTCATCAAACACCTGCCCCATGGCTGAAATAAAAGCATCAAGGTGATTCAAACAATCATCCTCAGTCTCAATCAGAGGGTTTGCCCACATTAAAGCCTTGTTGGTAAGCAACATGATTATAGTAAGCACTTTGGATCGTTCAGTGGGAAATTGTGAAGCATGTGCAGAGAAAAATAAATTGCATTGATTAATAAATCCCCTGAATTTCTCACGTTCACCGCCAAAACGAAAAGGAGGTAATTTGGGGATCTCAGAACTCGGGGCTACGGCAGGAGCCTGGGCTCGTTCCTCTAGAGCCTCAATCCTGGCTCGCAAATCCTGGGTAGTCTGTCCAACCACTTGCAAATTATGATTAGTGAGGTCCTGTAGGCTTGCAAAACGGGTCTTTATAGTCTGTATATCTGCAAGGATTGTATCAGTCACTCCGCAAAGCTCCTTTATGCGGGCCTCCATCTTCCAGATCTTTTAAGGCAGAAGTGCTGGAAGGAGAAGAGGAAAGGAAAAAAAAAAAACAATAGTGTTTACCTGTGGTAACACTCCAGAGTAAAATTTTAAGGGAATGCGCTCACCTGGAATGGTTGTGAGAAGTCACAACCACTGTCATCACAGAAGGTATTAAACGGACATCTGATATCCACAGTCACAGCAGACACGGCTTTCCCAGACCCAGCAGACATTGGCTCCTGAATCTTGTCATGTATAGTGTACAGTTCCTATAGCGTCTTGTTCTTGGGTGCGAGGAAAACACAGGAGACATAGGTTGATATGAAATGACTTGTATTACTTCATACAAGCATGCTGAAAAGTTCACACAGTTTGCAGGAACAGCGACAGGAGACACAGCAGGCCAGAGTAACTTCAAGCACTACAATAAATCTCCAAAGCAGGTTCAGGATCTCTTCTCTGTACCGTAATTCCTCTGCAAACATGGATTCACCAAACAGCAGGTTTCCAGAGTCCAAAAGTGTTCCAAGGTTCCTCAGTAGGGAATAGCTGGAGTACAAGTCCAAGGCTTCCAGGAGTCAGGTCACAGACTGACTGAGGCTTGATTCAGGAGCACTGATTGTTCAGCTGAGGCTGCTTAAGAAGCAAGAGGGAAGAATCAGGGCGGGAACATGAAAACTGGAAACTCCATATTAACTGAGGGCAAGAGCTGCAGAAAGACAAAGCAAAATGGCCGACGGAAAACTGAGTTTGAAGGAACATGTCAACAGAGACAAAGAACCTTACACTGTGCTGGGTTTAGTTGTGAGGACAATGCTCTGTGTGTAATCTCTGCTGGGTTTAGTTGTGAAGACAATGCTCTGTGTGTAATTTCTGCTGGGTTTTGTTGTGAGGACAATGCTCTGTGTAATCTCTGCTGGGTTTTGTTGTGAGGACAATGCTCTGTGTGTAATTTCTGCTGGGTTTTGTTGTGAGGACAATGCTCTGTGTGTAATTTCTGCTGGGTTTTGTTGTGAGGACAATGCTCTGTGTGTAATTTCTGCTGGGTTTTGTTGTGAGGACAATGCTCTGTGTGTAATTTCTGCTGGGTTTTGTTGTGAGGACAATGCTTGTGTGTAATCTCTGCTGGGTTTTGTTGTGAGGACAATGCTCTGTGTAATCTCTGCTGGGTTTTGTTGTGAGGACAATGCTCTGTGTGTAATTTCTGCTGGGTTTTGTTGTGAGGACAATGCTCTGTGTGTAATTTCTGCTGGGTTTTGTTGTGAGGACAATGCTCTGTGTGTAATTTCTGCTGGGTTTTGTTGTGAGGACAATGCTCTGTGTGTAATTTCTGCTGGGTTTTGTTGTGAGGACAATGCTTTGTGTGTAATTTCTGCTGGGTTTTGTTGTGAGGACAATGCTCTGTGTGTAATCTCTGCTGGGTTTTGTTGTGAGGACAATGCTCTGTGTGTAATTTCTGCTGGGTTTTGTTGTGAGGACAATGCTCTGTGTGTAATTTCTGCTGGGTTTTGTTGTGAGGACAATGCTCTGTGTGTAATTTCTGCTGGGTTTTGTTGTGAGGACAATGCTCTGTGTAATCTGCTGGGTTTAGTTGTGAGACAACAAATATGTAAAGGGTGCACTACAATTGAAAATTATGATATTTAATTATAAATAAGGGGGTGCTGCAATGCACTGTAAAGATGCATATGAAAAAAAGGAAAGAAAAAAAGACAAGTGCAATAAATGGCGCACACCCCAATAGAGAAATATAAATAAAAAATTATGTATAGTGAATAAGAAAAAATAGCTTTTTATGAAAATGAAAAATGTTTATTACAAAAAGACTGAACACAGCAAAACATACAAGACAATAAAATTAAAAAATACATGTAATTCAGGGAAAGATGAAGATAAAACCAAAAAACCTCCCAAGGTCCAAATTGTGTGGGACCGAGAATGAAATAATCCCCATCAAACAAAAAATACAATATGATAACAATATACATATAAAGATGTGGGGAGGGGTCCCGGGACCAGGGTGGGGACCCACTTCTTTGCCTCACCTGTTTATTTTGGCGCCTTCTAATTGGATCCTTTCTCGGTAACGTTACCAGTTTTTTTTCTACCCATGCTTTGTCTATCACTTAGACAGCTTGGTATATCCTTACATACCGCACCTTGCGATTCTCATCAGGAATCACCCTGACTGTTATCGTACCTTATCCCTTATTTGGGTTTTCATCTGATCCTCTATATACCTTTTGCCTTAGGTTGCCATTCTTTGATATTGCTGACTCTTTGGGTATTTTGGGCAAATTTGCCGAAATACTCCAGCTAATTCATATACAGGTGTTTTTTGCATTTATTTATTTTTCTAATGTGATATTATATTTACCTACATATTTTGACATCATACAACTAAATTTATGGGGATGTTCTCATCTTCCGTTGACATTTATTGTTTTGTTGTATATGTATATTGTTATCATATTGTATTTTTTGTTTGATGGGGATTATTTCATTCTCGGTCCCACACAATTTGGACCTTGGAAGATTTTTTGGTTTTATCTTCATGTTTCCCTGCATTACATGTATTTTTTAATTTTATTGTCTTTTATGTTTTGCTGTGTTCAGTCTTTTTGTAATAAACATTTTTCATTTTCATAAAAAGCTATTTTTTCTTATTCACTATACATAATTTTTTATTTATATTTCTCTATTGGGGTTTTGTTGTGAGGACAATGCTCTGTGTGTAATCTCTGCTGGGTTTTGTTGTGAGGACAATGCTCTGTGTGTAATTTCTGCTGGGTTTTGTTGTGAGGACAATGCTCTGTGTGTAATTTCTGCTGGGTTTTGTTGTGAGGACAATGCTCTGTGTGTAATTTCTGCTGGGTTTAGTTGTGAGGACAATGCTCTGTGTGTAATTTCTGCTGGGTTTTGTTGTGAGGACAATGCTCTGTGTGTAATTTCTGCTGGGTTTTGTTGTGAGGACAATGCTCTGTGGGTAATTTTTGCTGGGTTTAGTTGTGAGGACAATGCTCTGTGTGTAATCTGGGTTTTATTGTGAGGACAATGCTCTGTGTGTAATCTGGGTTTTATTGTGAGGACAATGCTCTGTGTGTAATCTCTGCTGGGTTTTGTGAGGACAATGCTCTGTGTGTAATTTCTGCTGGGTTTAGTTGTGAGGACAATGCTCTGTGTGTAATCTCTGCTGGGTGATGTTGTGAGGACAATGCTCTGTGTGTAATCTTTGCTGGGTTTTGTTGTGAGGACAATGCTCTGTGTGCAATATTTGCTGGATTTTGTTGTGAGGACAATGCTCTGTGTGCAATCTTTGCTGGGTTTTGTTGTGAGGACAATGCTCTGTGTGTAATCTTTACTGGATTTTGTTGTGAGAACAATGCTCTGTGTGTAATCTTTACTGGATTTTGTTGTGAGGACAATGCTCTGTGTGTAATCTTTGCTGGGTGATGTTGTGAGGACAATGCTCTGTGTGTAATCTCTGCTGGGTAATGTTGTGAGGACAATGCTCTGTGTGTAATTTCTGCTGGATTTTGTTGTGAGGACAATGCTCTGTGTGTAATCTTTGCTGGGTTTTGTTGTGAGGACAATGCTCTGTGTGTAATCTTTACTGGATTTTGTTGTGAGGACAATGCTCTGTGTGTAATCTCTGCTGGGTAATGTTGTGAGGACAACGCTCTGTGTGTAATTTCTGCTGGGTTTTGTTGTGAGGACAATGCTCTGTGTAATCTTTGCTGGATTTTGTTGTGAGGACAGTGCTCTGTGTAATCTGGGTTTTGTTGTGAGGACAATGCTCTGTGTGTAATCTCTGCTGGGTTTTGTTCTGAGGACAATGCTCTGTGTGTAATTTTGCTGGGATTTGTTGTGAGACAATGCTCTGTGTGTAATCTTTGCTGGGTTTTGTTGTGAGGACAATGCTCTGTGTGTAATCTTGCTGGGTTTTGTTGTGAGGACAATGCTCTGTCTGTAATCTTTACTGGATTTTGTTGTGAGGACAATGCTCTGTGTGTAATCTCTGCTGGGTTTTGTTCTGAGGACAATGCTCTGTGTGTAATTTTTGCTGGGATTTGTTGTGAGGACAATGCTCTGTGTGTAATTTTGCTGGGTTTTGTTGTGAGGACAATGCTCTTGTGTAATCTTTGCTGGGATTTGTGAGGACAATGCTCTGTGTGTAATTTTGCTGGGTTTTGTTGTGAGGACAATGCTCTGTGTGTAATATTTGCTGGGTTTTGTTGTGAGGACAATGCTCTGTATGTAATCTTTGCTAGATTTGTTGTGAGGACAATGCTCTGTGTGTAATCTTGGGTTTTGTTGTGAGGACAATGCTCTGTGTGTAATCTTTGCTGGGTTTGTGTGAGGACAATGCTCTGTGTGTAATCTCTGCTCGGTTATGTTGTGAAGACAATGCTCTGTGTGTAATTCTATGGGTTTTGTTGTGAGGACAATGCTCTGTGTGTAATCTTTGCTGGATTTTGTTGTGAGGACAATGCTCTGTGTGTAATCTGGGTTTTGTTGTGAGGACAATGCTCTGTGTGTAATCTTTGCTGGGTTTTGTTGTGAGGACAATGCTCTGTGTGTAATCTCTGCTGGTAATGTTGTGAAGACAATGCTCTGTGTGTAATCTCTGCTGGGTTTTGTTGTGAGGACAATGCTCTGTGTGTAATGTATTGCAATCTCTGGGTAATGTTGTTGTGAGGACAATGCTCTGTGTGTAATCTTTGCTGGTTTTGTTGTGAGGACAATGCTCTGTGTGTAATCTCTGCTGGGTTTGTTGTGAGACAATGCTCTGTGTGTAATCTCTGCTGGGTTTTGTTGTGAGGACAATGCTCTGTGTGTAATCTCTGCTGGGTGATGTTGTGAGGACAATTGCTCTGTGTGTAATCTTTGCTGGGTTTTGTTGTGTGGACAATGCTCTGTGTGTAATCTTTGCTGGGTTTTGTTGTGAGGACAATGCTCTGTGTGTAATCTTTGCTGGGTTTTGTTGTGAGGACAATGCTCTGTGTGTAATTCTTGCTGGGTTTTGTTGTGAAGACAATGCTCTGTGTGAATTTCTGCTGGGTTTTGTTGTGAGGACAATGCTCTGTGTGTAATTTCTGCTGGGTTTTGTTGTGAGACAATGCTCTGTGTGTAATTTCTGCTGGGTTTTGTTGTGAGGACAATGCTCTGTGTAATCTCTGCTGGATTTTGTTGTGAGGACAATGCTCTGTGTGTAATCTCTGCTGGGTTTTGTTGTGAGGACAATGCTCTTTTGTAATCTTGCTGGTTTTGATGTGAGGACAATGCTCTGTGTGTAATCTCTGCTGGTTTTGTTTAAGGACAATGCTCTGTGTTAAATCTTTGCATGGGTTTTGTTGTGCGGACAAAGCTCTGTGTGTAATCTCTGCTGGTTTTGTTGTGAGGACAATGCTCTGTGTGTAATCTCTGCTGGGTTTTGTTGTGGGACAAGCTTTGTGTGTAATCTCTGCTGGGTTTTGTTGTGATGACAATGCTCTGTGTGTAATCTCTGCTGGGTTTTGTTGTGAGTGACAATGCTTGACTCTGCTGGGTGATGGTGAGGAATGCTCTGCTGGGTTTGTGTGAGCATGTCTGTGCTGGGTTTTGTTGTGAGAGGCGATGCTTTAGCTGGGTGGTTTGTGAGGTGGGGTGGACGATGCTCTGCTGGGTTTGTTTTGAGGACAGTGCTCTGTGTGTAATCTCTGCTGGGTTTTGTTGTGATGACAATGCTCTGCTGGGTGATGTGAGGGCGATGCTCTGCTGGGTGATGTGAGGGCGATGCTCTGCTGGGTTTTGTTGTGAGGACAATGCTTTGTGTGTAATCTCTGCTGGGTGATGTTGTGAGTGCGATGCTCTGCTGGGTGATGTTGTGAGGGTGAGTCTCTGCTGTGTGATGTTGTGAGGGCGATGCTTTGCTTCGTGATGTTTGTGAGGGCGATGCTTTGCTGGGTGATGTTGTGAGGACGATGCTCTGCTGGGTGATGTTGTGAGGGTGAGTCTCTGCTGTGTGATGTGAGGGCGATGCTTTGCTGGGTGATGTTGTGAGGGCGATGCTTTGCTGGGTGATGTTGTGAGGACGATGCTCTGCTGGGTGATGTGAGGGCGATGCTTTGCTGGGTGATGTTGTGAGGGCGATGCTTTGCTGGGTGATGTTGTGAGGACGATGCTCTGCTGGGTTTTGTTGTGAGGACAATGCTCTGTGTGTAATCTCTGCTGGGTGATGTTGTGAGGGCGATGCTCTGCTGGGTGATGTTGTGAGGGCGAGTCTCTGCTGGCTGATGTTGTGAGGGCGATGCTTTGCTGGGTGATTTTGTGAGGGCGATGCTTTGCTGTGTGATGTTGTGAGGACGATGCTCTGCTGGGTGATGTTGTGAGGGCGATGTTCTTTTGAGTGATGTACCAGCCTCACCTCTTAAAATACTACTTTCTTCTCTCCAGATTCAGGTTGTCACCCACTTTAAGACGGAGGAGGATGCGGTGAGCGCGGAGCCGTCCTCGCAGAGCCCGGGGATTGGAGACAGCCCCATGGAGACGGATAAGCAGGCCATATACAGGTGAGATGGGGCCGGTGCGCTGCATACTAACGGGTGGAGGCCTCGGCTGTAGCCCTCTCACGGATGGAGACCTCGGCTACAGCACTTTCACGGGTGGAAGCCTCAGCTGTAGCACCCTCACGGGTGGAAGCCTCAGCTGTAGCGCCCTCTCGGGTGGAAGCCTCGGCTGTAGCGCTCTCATGGGTGGAAGCCTCGGCTGTAGCGCTCTCACAGGTGGAGGCCTCGACTGTAGCGCCCTCACGGATGGACACCTCAGCTGTAGCGCTCTCATGGGTGGAAGCCTCGGCTGTTGCGCTCTCACGGGTGGAGGCCTCGGCTGTAGAGCTCTCACGGGTGGAGACCTCAGCTGTAGCGCGCTCACGGGTGGACGCCTCAGCTGTAGCGTGCTCACAGGTGGAGGCCTTGGCTGTAGCGCGCTCACTGCTGGAGGCCTTGGCTGTAGCTCGCTCACAGGTGGAGGCGTCGACTGTAGCGTGCTCATGGGTGGAGGCCTTGGCTGTAGCTTGCTCACGGGTGGAGGCTTCGTCTGTAGCGCACTCACGGGTGGAATCCTCGTTTGTATATCTCTCACTGGTGAAGGCCCTGGCTGTAGCGCGCTTACGGGTGGAGGCCTTGGCTGTAGCGTGCTTACGGGTGGAGGCCTCGGCTGTAGCACTCACGAGTGGAAGCTTTGGCTGTAGCACCCTCACGGGTGGAAGCCTCGGCTGTAGCGCCCTCACAGGTGGAGACCTCGGCTGTAGCGCCCTCACAGGTGGTGACCTCGGCTGTAGAGCTCTCACGTGTGGAGGCCTCGACTGTAGCGAGCTCACAGGTAGAAGTCTCTTCTGTAGCGCCCTCACGGTGGACGCCTCGTCTGTAGCGCTCTAGCTAGTGGAATCCTCGGCTGTAGAGCTCTCACGGGTGGAAGCCTCGGCTGTAGCTCTCTCACGGGTGGAGGCCTCGGCTGTAGCTCTCTCATGAGTCGAGGCCTCGGTTGTAGAGCTCTCACGTGTGGAGGCCTCGGCTGTAGCGCTCTAACCGGTGGAATCCTTGGCTGCACCACTCTCACGGGTGGAAGCCTCGGCTGTAGTGCTCTTACGGGTGGAGGCCTCTGCTGTAGAGAGCTTACGGGTGGAGGCCTCTGTTGTAGCTCTTTCACGGGTGGAAGCCTCAACTGTAGCGCTTTCATGAGTGGAAGGCCCGGCTGTAGCACCCTCACAGATGGAGGCCTCGGCTGTAGCACTCTCATGGGTGGAAGCCTCGGCTGTATAGCTCTCACGGGTGAAAGCCTCGGTTGTAGTTCTCTCACGGTTGGAAGCCTTGGCTGTAGCGCTCTCATTGGTGGAATCCTCGGCTGTAAAGCTGTCACTGGTGGAAGCCTCAGCTGTAGCGCGCTTGCGGGTGGAGGACTCGGCTGTAGCACCCTCACAGGTAGAAGCCTCTTCTGTAGTGTCCTCACGGGTGGAAGCCTCATCTGTAGCACCCTCACAGGTGGAAACCTCGGCTGTAGCGCTCTCACGGGTGGAATCCTCGGCTATGGAGCTCTCACGGGTGGAAGCCTCGGCTATGGAGCTCTCACGGGTAAAAAAGCCTTGGCTGTATCACTCTCACGAATGGAGGCCTAGGCTGTAGCGCTCTCACGGGTGGAGGCCTCGTCTGTAGCACTCTCACGGGTGGAATCCTCGGCTATGGAGCTCTCACGGGTGGAAGCCTCGTCTATGGAGCTCTCATGGGTAAAAAAGATATTTGGCTGTATCACTCTCACGAATGGAGGCCTAGGCTGTAGTGCTCTCACGGGTGGAAGCCTCGGCTGTAGCGCTCTCACTGGTGGAATCTTTGGCTGTAGAGCTCTCACGGGTGAAAGCCTCGACTTTAGCGCTCTCACGGGTAGAGGCCTCGGCTGTAGAGGGCTCACGGGTGGAGGCCTCAGCTGTAGCACTCTGACGGGTGGAGGCCTCGGCTCTAGCGCACTCACAGGTGGAAGCTTCGGCTGTAGCACCCTCACGGGTGGAGGCCTCGGCAGTGGTGCCCTCATGGGTGGAGGCCTCGGCTGTGGCGCCCACATGGGTGGAAGCCTCGGCTGTGGCGCCCACGCGGGAGGAAGCATCGGCTGTGGTGCCCTCGCTGGTGGAGGCCTCGGCTGTAGCGTGCTCACGGTTTGAGGCCTGGGCTGTAGCTCGCTCGCAGGTAGAAGCCTCGGCTGTAGCGCCCGCATGGGTGGAAGCCTCGGCTGTAGCACCCTCACAGTTGGATGCCTCGGCTGTAGCATCCTCACAGTTGGAAGCCTCGGCTGTAGCGTCCTCTGCTTCTCTCGTCCTCAGGCACCCGCTCTTCCCTCTGCTCGCTCTGCTTTTTGAGAAGTGTGAAGGCTGCACTCAGGGGTCAGAGAGCACGACTTCCGCTAGCTTCGACCTGGACATAGAGACCTTCGTGAGGAGACAGCACAAGGAGGGGAAGGACTTCTTCTCCGAGGACCCCGAGACTGACAGCCTGGTGCGTAGCCCCCCCCATGGTCACCAGTCAGGACTGGACATATCTCTGGGGTCCTGTGGAGGGTGCAGTCAGCAGTGTGACCATCCGGACCCTCGTCAGTGACACCCATGTTGGGGGTCGTGGGGCACAGCCTCTGCTCTGCCCCCGTCACTTCTGTGCTGTTCTCTGCAGATGGTAAAGGCCATTCAGGTGCTGAGGATCCACCTCCTGGAGCTGGAGAAGGTCAACGAGCTGTGCAAGGATTTCTGCAGCCGCTACATCTCATGTCTGAAGACCAAGATGAACAGCGAAACGCTGCTGAGTGGGGACCCGGTCGGCCCGTACTCCCCGATACAGGTACATAATCACTGTATAATATACCGTACTCCCCGATACAGGTACATAATCACTGTATAATGTACCATACTCCCCTAAACAGGTACATAATCACTGTATAATATACCGTACTCCCTAAACAGGTACATAATCACTGTATAATATACCGTACTCCCCGATACAGGTACATAATCACTGTACAATGTACCATACTCCCCTAAACAGGTACATAATCACTGTATAATATACCGTACTCCCCTAAACAGGTACATAATCACTGTATAATATACCGTACTCCCCGATACAGGTACATAATCACTGTATAATATACCGTACTCCCCGATACAGGTACATAATCACTGTATAATATACCGTACTCCCCGATACAGGTACATAATCACTGTATAATATACCGTACTCCCCTAAACAGGTACATAATCACTGTATAATATACCGTACTCCCCGATACAGGTACATAATCACTGTATAATATACCATACTCCCCGATACAGGTACATAATCACTGTATAATATACCGTACTCCCCGATACAGGTACATAATCACTGTATAATGTACCGTACTCCCCGATACAGGTACATAATCACTGTATAATATACCGTACTCCCCGATACAGGTACATAATCACTGTATAATATACCATACTCCCTGATACAGGTACATAATCACTGTATAATGTACCGTACTCCCCTAAACAGGTACATAATCACTGTATAATGTACCGTACTCCCCTAAACAGGTACATAATCACTGTATAATATACCGTACTCCCCGATACAGGTACATAATCACTGTATAATATACCATACTCCCTGATACAGGTACATAATCACTGTATAATGTACCGTACTCCCCTAAACAGGTACATAATCACTGTATAATATACCGTACTCCCGATACAGGTACATAATCACTGTATAATATACCGTACTCCCTGATACAGGTACATAATCACTGTATAATATACCGTACTCCCCGATACAGGTACATAATCACTGTATAATATACCGTACTCCCCTAAACAGGTACATAATCACTGTATAATATACCGTACTCCCCGATACAGGTACATAATCACTGTATAATATACCGTACTCTCTGATAGAGGTACATAATCACTGTATAATATACCGTACTCCCCTAAACAGGTACATAATCACTGTATAATATACCGTACTCCCCGATACAGGTACATAATCACTGTATAATATACCGTACTCCCCGATACAGGTACATAATCACTGTATAATATACCGTACTCCCCGATACAGGTACATAATCACTGTATAATATACCGTACTCCCCGATACAGGTACATAATCACTGTATAATATACCGTACTCCCCTAAACAGGTGCATAATCACTGTATAATGTACCATACTCCCCTAAACAGGTACATAATCACTGTATAATATACCGTACTCCCCGATACAGGTACATAATCACTGTATAATGTACCGTACTCCCCTAAACAGGTACATAATCACTGTATAATGTACCGTACTCCCCGATAAAGGTACATAATCACTGTATAATATACCGTACTCCTGATACAGGTACATAATCACTGTATAATATACCGTACTCCCCTGTACAGGTACATAATTACTGTATAATATACCGTACTCCCCTATACAGGTACATAATCACTGTATAATATACCGTACTCCCCGATACAGGTACATAATCACTGTATAATGTACCGTACTCCCCGATACAGGTACATAATCACTGTATAATGTACCGTACTCCCCGATACAGGTACATAATCACTGTATAATGTACCGTACTCCCGATACAGGTACATAATCACTGTATAATATACCGTACTCCCTGATACAGGTACATAATCACTGTATAATATACCGTACTCCCCTATACAGGTACATAATCACTGTATAATATACCGTACTCCCCGATAAAGGTACATAATCACTGTATAATATACCGTACTCCCTGATACAGGTACATAATCACTGTATAATATACCGTACTCCCCTGTACAGGTACATAATCACTGTATAATATACCGTACTCCCCTGTACAGGTACATAATCACTGTATAATATACCGTACTCCCCTATACAGGTACATAATCACTGTATAATATACCATACTCCCCGAGACAGGTACATAATCACTGTATAATATACCGTACTCCCCGATACAGGTACATAATCACTGTATAATGTACCGTACTCCCCGATACAGGTACATAATCACTGTATAATATACCGTACTCCCCGATACAGGTACATAATCACTGTATAATGTACCGTACTCCCCGATACAGGTACATAATCACTGTATAATATACCGTACTCCCCGATACAGGTACATAATCACTGTATAATATACCGTACTCCCCGATACAGGTACATAATCACTGTATAATATACCGTACTCCCCGATACAGGTACATAATCACTGTATAATATACCATACTCCCCGAGACAGGTACATAATCACTGTATAATATACCGTACTCCCCGATACAGGTACATAATCACTGTATAATATACCGTACTCCCCGATACAGGTACATAATCACTGTATAATATACCGTACTCCCCGATACAGGTACATAATCACTGTATAATATACCGTACTCCCCGATACAGGTACATAATCACTGTATAATATACCGTACTCCCTGATACAGGTACATAATCACTGTATAATATACCGTACTCCCCTATACAGGTACATAATCACTGTATAATGTACCGTACTCCCCGATACAGGTACATAATCACTGTTTAATATACCATACTCCCCGAGACAGGTACATAATCACTGTATAATATACCGTACTCCCCGATACAGGTACATAATCACTGTATAATATACCATACTCCCCGAGACAGGTACATAATCACTGTATAATATACCGTACTCCCCGATACAGGTACATAATCACTGTATAATGTACCGTACTCCCCGATACAGGTACATAATCACTGTATAATATACCGTACTCCCCGATACAGGTACATAATCACTGTATAATATACCGTACTCCCCGATACAGGTACATAATCACTGTATAATATACCGTACTCCCCGATACAGGTACATAATCACTGTATAATATACCGTACTCCCCGATACAGGTACATAATCACTGTATAATGTACCGTACTCCTCGATACAGGTACGTAATCACTGTATAATATACCGTACTCCCCGATACAGGTACATAATCACTGTATAATATACCATACTCCCCGATACAGGTACATAATCACTGTATAATACACCCGTGGAGACACAGCATTATATCGTAATTAACCAGATGCCTATTTTTAAACAAGCCAGGAATAGACTGTTATCTATATGATGACTTTTGAATTTCTGTGTATCTTTCTGGTTAGTTAAGAAAACTGACTTTTGCCTTGTAAGCCTGGAGTATTGACTTGTAAGTTGCTATTTGATGTAAGATATTGTGCTCTTTTCCTTGATAACTAGTGATGTTTGCTGATATGATAATTATAAATTGTCTAGGCCAGATTGTTTGTTGACTTTTAAATTAGATGAGGAAAATCTTTGCAAATAGATTAAATAATCAACAATGCGAGTTGATCTTATCAGCATTACCTGTACATATTAAATGAAGGACACTTGTTAAATATAAAGAGGTTACATGCCTCTGTAAGAGTCAGAGATTCAGCCAAGACATCCAGAGTCTCTACAGAACAGCAGCCAATACATCATGGCTCCATCACGAGGGACACATATTTATCATTCTACAGGATGCCAGTTTAGGCGACCTCGGCCCGGCTGCAAGAATACAGATCTGCTCTATTGACCATCGCTGAACCATGGATAAGTTTGTGAAAACCAGATTGGCACCATCCGGTCACCTGGAACTTATGGATACCTTTGGAGAAACCAGGTTGGACCATCCGGTCACCTGGCACCATGGATATGTTTAGGCCATGTATCTCAATGGACTGTCATCTTCCTAAGCTTGTTCTTACCTTCTCTCTGTGTGCGTACCACAGGTGGGGTAGTTGGCCCTGGAAGATGAAGCCAGGTTGTGACCCTCTGGTCAACTGGCCTTGTATCTGAAGGCACTGTCAGCCTTTTACGCTTGTCATTACCTCCTCTCTGTGTGCCACAGGTGGGGTCGTCGACACTGGAAGCTCTGAAGTAACAGCTGCCATTATCCCGGCAAGTCAGCATAAGGGTGACACTCTGTAATGTGCACCATCTTGGAGTATTTTTCTGGGACTGTTCTATGTGTTATTTGCCTGTTATGTGGTTCAATAAAGTATCGCCACACTGTTTTATCCTCACCCTGTGTTATCTGAGTAGGGTTAAGCCCACGGTGAATTGAGAACGGCCGTGCAGTGGGATGACCCCTGGTCCATGCGGTTTTGGCTAGTTGAACCGGGCGCCCGCTGACCCCCTCACTCCGTGTCTCCACAACACTATACTCCCCAGTACAGGTACATAATCACCATGTAATACACCGTACTCCCTGGGAAAGGTAGATAATCATTGTATAATATACCTCACTCCCTGGTTCCAGTATATTGTAGCCAGTAAGGGGCATGTGAAGCTTACTGTGAGGGATGAGGGAGACTCCATTTTGGATTTATTAATTCAGGCCCAATATATTGTCCACAGATCTCCTGAAGTGGCCCCCCCACCCTTGGGAAAAATACACAGATCCGCACAAGAACAGAACTTTGGCATTTGGCCAGAGAATTAGAGGCCACATGTTTTTAGGAGAAGCTGAGCTAGGGCCCCCTACTGTCTTTTGTGCAAAGTGGACAAGATCAATTAGCTATCAAGGTAAAGCTTCAGACACTTGAGCACAGATACCCAGAGATGAATTATGAGAGTACCGTGAATCTCAGGATTAAGTCCAATATACCACCAGAACCCTGGGAGCCCTCCGACAGAGCAAGAAGGGACACCAGGCCGAAGATCACTCCAACGGGATTTATTAAGACAGGAAGCACAGAACATAAAATATCAATAGCTTAAGAGTACACAATGAGTCCATACCAAGAGGGAAACAGTCCCGCGGGTGCCACCCGATAATCCGACGCCAGGGAAAAGACAAAATAATCCTGGGATGAGTTCAATGGATCCAACAGATGAGGGACATAACATCATTCCACGTGGCAGCTTTTAACTCTCCCCACACGGGCACTAGGATCTCGCCTGAGCATAAGGTCCTAGTTCCTGGCCCGTCAACACTCAACTGCAGTCTTTAGATTCAGTCCTCAAATCCAGTAGGGTGGTGAGACATCACAACTCCATGTGGCAAAATATTCTCCGATCTCCATACAGGATACCAGGATCCAGCCACAGCTGCAGATCCCTGTCCTTCAAAGCACACAGTGTCAACTAACTGACTATGTGGCTTATTGTCCTACCACTCTTAAGGTACTGCCACACTAAACAATCCCGCTAGCGATCACAATAACGACGCATACTAATGCGATCGCTAGCGGGATTGTTTCTATATCGCTAAGTGCGGCCACATTTAGCGATATAGTTAACGACGCTATCGCCGTTAGCGATCTTCTTAACGACTTTAGCGGTACAAAAGTACCGCTAAATCGCTAAGAAAAGGTGCCACACAGCGATTAGATACTTACCCAGCGGGAGCGCCGACGAGAAAATAGGGTCCGGACCGATTCCAGCGACGAGCGAGATCACAGCAGGAAGCTCGTCGCTGGAAGCTGCCGCACTGAACAACATCGCTAACGGGATCGCTAAATAGTGACGTTTTTTAGCGATCCCGTTAGCGATATTGTTCAGTGTGGCATACCCTTTAGCATCTCTGCCCAACAAAGGGGCTGATCCCAACACCCACCCCCTTAAACATAGCTCCAAGGATTAAGAACATTCCAGAAACCCTGTCTGCAGTCTCTGTACAGGTTTGTGTATTGGAGATGCCCCCTGCAGAGTGGAACAAAGACAAGCATGTCCCCACCAGATACAGGCAAGGAATGCTAATGTAAGCCTGATTACAGTATAGTCCCTGTGTACAGACTGGGGGTGTCTCTCTGTTACAACCCTCTCTTAAGGTACTGCCACACTAAACAATCCCGCTAGCGATAACGATAACGACGCATACTAATGCGATCACTAGCGGGATTGTTTATATATCGCTGAGTGCGGCTTAACTTAGCGATATCGTTAAGGACGCTATCGCGGTTAGCGATCTCCTTAACGACTTTAGCGGTACAAAAGTACCGCTAAATCGCTAAGAAAAGGTGCCACACTAGCGATATATACTTACCCAGCGGGAGCGCCAGCGATGAAATAGGGTCCGGAACGATTCCAGCGACGAGCGAGATCACAGCAGGAAGCTCGTCGCTGACAGATGCCGCACACAACAACATCGCTAACGGGATCGCTAAATAGTGACGT
Organism: Oophaga sylvatica; assembly: GCA_033576555.1. Lineage (NCBI taxonomy): Eukaryota > Metazoa > Chordata > Amphibia > Anura > Dendrobatidae > Oophaga > Oophaga sylvatica. The sequence continues at coordinate 1,398 of JARQOD010000781.1, read as the reverse complement.
TTTTTAGCGATCCCGTTAGCGATGTTGTTTAGTGTGGCATACCCTTTACACACACCCCTGCGTCTCATATTTCTCTAGCAGTCCCGGATACCGAGCTATCGAGACTGGCTCTCCAGAACCACTTGGCCGACCCAAGTTTGGACTCTCCATATCGGTCCAGCCCCAACGAACCTGTTAAGACGTCAGTCGTACCGTTTGGAACTCCCGCTAGGAAGTGATGACCCATCCTAGATATTGGGAATTATTTCTGCTAGGAGGTCATGGGAGGAGAATAAAGTCCAACCCAGAGGGGCGGTGGCAAATATGGGAGGGGCGAGCTAGTGGTTAAAAGCTAGCTATGCAAGGATGGCCAGTGACACCAGGTCCCAAACCCAGGAACGGGTCAATGCTATGGTCGATGGAGAGGAGGTGGACGATTGTGTTGTTCAAGGCGATGGAGAGTCCGGCCAAGGCTTCCCAAAGAGCCTGCCACCCATGCTCAGTTCTGCAGTGGGCTTCCCCTCATCTGCCCACCACAGCCTAGCAGGATCAGATGCCCTCCTGCAAGCGGCTGTGGCCAGTCTCAAGGCCTGAGACAAAGCCACCTACAGTACTCTCATGTCAGAACGTCATTGGGAGCGCGAACACCAGCAATAAATGCTCCAGCTGCAGACCCCAGCCCGTTGTGAGTCCCCTGAGATCCGGATGCCGAAGCTATGGGCAGAGGACTTCCCTCTGCTGGACCAAGGAGAGGACTTGGACACTTTGTTGCTGGCATTTGAAATGACTTGCCATCAGTACCATCTGCCTGAGGACCAGTGGGTCCGGTTCTTAACCCCTCGCCTCGGGGTAAGGCCCTGGAAATCTTTGGCTATCTGCCCAGCAAGACCACCCTGAGCTATGAGGACATCAAGCAGGCTCTGGTCCGGCAGTACAATTTGGCCCCTGAAACCTACCAGAAGAAGCTCCGGAGAATGCAGCGAGGTCCTGCAGACAGCTGGGCCGATCACATGCGGGCCTTACTGACAGCGGTTGACCAATGGACCACAGGACTGGAGCTCACCACCGTCCAGCAGCTGAAGGAGCTCATCGCAACTGAGCAGTTTTTGTGGAACTGCCCGGAGGACCTCCAGCAGTTCATCCGTGACCGGAAACCAAAGGGAGCCTCTGCTACAGCCGCACTGGTGGACGAATACGCCAACAATAGGGCACCTGAGGCCAAAAGGGCCGCCAGCAGCATCTGGAGAGGGGGTAAGACCAATCCTGCCCCTGTTTCCCTGGCCCCTAGAATGCAGGGGCACACCCCTCTGCTCCGCTCTCCAGGTCAGGGGTGGAACTCTGCCGATGTCATCCTTGCAACCAACCAGGACACTTCAAGGCCATGTGTCCTCAGCACCATAAGGCCCTGTCCCATCCATC
>JARQOD010000780.1:86818-124187 GCA_033576555.1 Oophaga sylvatica | reverse complement strand
AACCAGCGATGCTGCACACAAGAAATTCCTCCCCTGTCACTGCACACTAAGTGTACAGCTAATCGCTATCAGCACAAGCATAGAATTATTGTGGTTTTCCTGCCTAACGCTCTCCCTACTGAAAACCAGCGTCAGCAACCTCTCCCTACACTAAGATTGGCAGAAGTAAAATGGCGGTCGGCAGTGAGGGCTTTTATAGGCACTGTGACGCCACACAAAGCAAGCCAATCACTGCAATGCCCTTCTCTAAGGCTGCTTTCACAAATCAGTCTTTTGACGTCAGGCGCGATCCAGCTTGTTTTTAAAAAAACGCATCGGGTACCGGATGCGTTTTTTTAGCATTGACTTCCATTAGCGCCGGATCGCGCCTGATGTCATTGCGTTGCATCCGTCTTTGGCCGGATCCGTCGGAAATGTACATTCCGGCGGCCGGACAAGACGCTGACTGCAACTTTTTTTTTTCCGGAGCCGCCTGATAGCGCCTGAATCGGCGCTTCAGGCGCCCGGAAACAATGCAAGTCTATGGAACCGGACCAGTCTTTTGTCAAATCCGTCAAAAAAACTGATCCGGAAACCAAGGTCTCTCTCTCTCTCTCCTCGGTCCGGACATTCGTACCTGCATTTTCCACATAGAAATTTTATCTTTCCGGGTTGAAAAGGTCAGGACGGACCGGCAAGAAAACTGATCAGTTGCATCAGTTTTTTTTAAAATCAGCGCCGGATCCGTCCTATCAGGCATAGGATGGATTATGCCTGACACAAAAAGACTGATGTGTGAAAGTAGCCTTAGATGGTGCTGGCCGCTGCCCATGTCATCGCGTTGCCCACAGTCTGCGTCCTTGCTCATTGGCTGAGAAAAGGCCCTTCAAGCATTATGGGAAAACCGACTTTGGCGCTCGGGTCGCCGAACACGTGGCTGACCTCACGCTATGGTCAGGTTTCGCTCGGCGAAACCCGAATTTTGGCGAAAGTCAGTCTTTTTTGAAAATGACTGACCTGTTTCGCTCAACTCTAGTGTTCATGTGTCCATGTGTATAATACTTGTGGCAACCATGTGCTGCCTGTGTGCTGCATCAGTACCACACGTACTGGTGCCTAAGAAGCAGAAGCATAGTTAGCGCTGTTCCCCAGTGCTGGTTGCTGAAGATGGCTCTCAGGATTCTCCACTGCTCTGCCGGTATTCAGCAGGAGCAGGGGAGAATGTTGGGAGTTGTATTCAGCGGATAACAGTGAGAGCAGGCAGTCACTAAATAAAAGATTATGCTTTTTAATTGGAGCTGGATACCAACCTTTTTCTTCAAAGATAAAGAGAAGCTGTAAGATGTAAGAAGCAAAAAGCCTATAATATATCTAAAAATATATGTAAAAATATTCACAGGCCAACTTTTTAGGAAAAGCGAAGTTTTTTTTACCCTCTAATGGCTTCAGATTTGGCTCACAGGCCAGAATTTGACATATAGTAGGTATATTTCTGAAATAAATGTTGTTGTCATGATCCTATGGTAGGATTTGGATCTGCACATCACGAGTTAATGTTCGTGGCCTCTTTCTGGATCGGGGAGGGCTTTTTATAGCCCCGGGAAGCTCTAATCACTGTCAGTTATACCTGTGCCCTCGGCAGAGTAGTTTGACCCTTGTGTGCTTGTGCCTTGTGCTTGCTCTTTGTCTGATTCCCTGGTTCTGATCCGGTCTGTCCTCTCATCTTGGTTTGTGCCTCATGATTCTGTACTGATTACTGTCTGCCTGGTTACTGATTCCTCCTCTGTCCTGACTGCCCGCTTTGCCTGTACCTCTTGTACCTCGTCTGCGCTCCACGATTCCGACCCCTGACCTGTATCCGTCTCCTCTGCTGTTTTTCCCTTCGGTACCATTACTGCCCTCTCGGTTACCACCTCGGCTTGTCTGATCTTCATTTATCCTACCGGCACCCCCGCTGTTTCCCCAGTGAGTGTCACGTCAGACTCTGCCCCAGTCCCTCCTCCTGCAGTCACGTGCCGCAGGTCCTGCAGTTGCACCCTGTCCCGGTTACCCTGCGGGGACCACCCGGACCCGCTCATCTTAAAGGCATACCCGGATTCGTGCATGGATTGCACATTCCGGTTAGTGCCTGCGACATTTGTACTATTAAATTCAGGACAAGAGCACTACAGGGAGCATGTGTTACTTTCCCCGACTGTAAGGCTGCCTGGCATTTTCTGTCCCAGTTGGAGTTGATGTGGAGCCAGTCAGCATAAGAGGAGAGTTGCTACTTAATGCACAGTAGCAACTCATCTGCTGCATGGCTTATGTCCCTCAGGCATTCAGGCTGTAAAACTATTTGGTAGCACTACACTATGCGTAAGGGAAATTAATGAGATTGGTGTGTGGCAGGCAGGCAATTTTTGACAGGAGACATCCTAGTGGGAAAAATGTTCATCTTAGATCATCTAAGGCCTCTTTCACATTTCCGGCGGGCGCCTGGCGGCGCCCCCGGCATTTTGCCGCAGCGCCGCATGTGAAAACCTTTCACACTTCCGGCGGCCAAAATGCGTTTTTTTGCCGGATGGTTTCTGATGCTTGGAGAGATAAGAAACCATCCGGCAAAAACAAAAAACGTTACATGCAGCATTTTTTCCGGACGCCGCAATGTACATTTGCGCCGCATCCGGACAAAACCGCATGCAACGCATTGACATGCGGCGCCATCCGGCGCTAATGCATGTCAATGCGAAAAAAGCAGCATGCGGCGCATCAGAAATGTGAAAGAGGCCTAACAGTGTCTGAATCATGTCTGATGGTTCACCTCCCTACTCAACTTTTTGGCACTTGCCCACCTACACCCTCAGTTGCAGCTGCCCGCTTGCTTTGATTTTCCTTCAATTTATCCCCAACATTGTGTGATTCGTTGATTGTCTTCACTTATCCATAGGGATATCCATGGCAGTTAAGGGGCCTTTACACATAGCGAGATCGCTAGCGATATCGCTCAAGAGTCACCGATTTTGTGACGCAACAGCGATCTCGCTAGCGATCTCACTTCGTGTGAAATGTAGCGGCGACCGGCCCCCCCGCTGTTTATCGCTGATCGTGCCCGAATGCGCTGGTCCATTTTTCCATCGTTGGCGTCCTGCTGGCCAGCACTAATCTCTGTGTTTGAAGCTTAAAAACGATGAGCGACTTCGTTAGCGACGCAGAGCTCAGCGACGCAGGCGTGACAAAGCTATGTTACCGGTCACGCCCCCTCAGCCCCTATTGGTGTGTACAGCACTCCCAATGTGTGAAAATTGGGCGACTTAAAAGACATCGTGAACAATGCTGGTATTGAAGTAAACCACAGCGCTCGAGAAATATAAACTATAGCGCTAATACGTTCTTTTTTATGACGCTGCCAGCCAATGAGAGTGCAGCAGTGACCACCAATCAGTGCTGAGGGGCGTTGAAAGGGAAACGCTGAAGCACACCCACCGAGGTCGGAATCGGTGACAATAAAGTAGTGTGACAAGGACGCAACGACCGGCGAGGTCGTTATGCAAATCGCTGATCTGTCTTGCGTCGTTGAGGAGATCGGACTGTTTGAAAGTTAATTAGCGATCATGTAACGACGCACCAGCGATCTTTGCCTGTTCAGATCGTTATCGTGATCGCTGGTGCGTCGCTATGTGTAAAGGCCCCTTTAGGGTCAGCTGGCATGGAGCAGGGTCGCCATTTTCGCACAGATATATTTAGGGTGCCAATCTCCACTAGCAGGCAGGTGCTAAGATAAGGGCCCTTATCATAGGCTGAACCTAGAGTGCACTTTTTAAACTGTATGGTGTTTGTGTTGCTTTGTTATTATTTTGCATTAAAAGTTATTATGTTTTATATCTACTTTAGGGTCTCTTACTCTATGTTAGCCACTCAGTAATTTGTACCCTCTACCTGCCATTTTTCACGTTGTGTGGAATCAGAACTGTAATCTGTATCTTGTTGGATTAGTGTCATAAATGTTAGTTCAGATCCAGAAGAGATGTATGGCGGTAGAAACATATGTAGCTCCCAGTCATGGAGGCATCATCACGTGCATCACTGCTACTACATTGACCAAATGTGACATAAAGCTGAACCACAAATTGAGAGATGGACTATGTTCTCGTGTACATTAGGGCAGAGAGTGGGCACTCATTTTTATGAGAAATTATGTTGATGGTGTATTTTCCAGAAGGGCTGAGTGCACACCATATTTTTTCCATCATACATGACGGCACCACGAGAGAGGGGATCCGCCCTTGAAGGACAGGAAACCTTCAAGATAAAAGGGGCGGCTCCTCTCTCCACATCAGTTGGTTTCCTGTCCTTGATGGGGAACCCTCAAGATAGAAGATCTTGAAGACAGAAGTGGATGCCCGGGCCTGGGTCGGATGAATATTGGCAGGCATGGGTCTGCTACATCCATCACCAGGTGGCAGTAGTCGCCTCGGGGGCCATGTTTTACCATGCCCCCCCTGAGCGAAGCACGGCCACAGCCCGTGAGGCGGATGCCCGGGTCAAGTTGGAGCCTCGGAGGCCATGGTAGTGCACCCTCCCTGATGCCGGTATCCCATGCACAATAGGGGGTCCTCGGAGGCCACATTAGTGTGCCCTCCCTGTTGACAAGAAGTGGCCATGCAGCCCATGAGGCACATCAGTGCCCGGACAGAACGGAGCTCCTCGGAGGTCATATCTGGATGACCTCTCTGTTGAGTGTATACAGCCTGAAGAGAAGTACCTGCAAAATGGAGAAATGTCAGTGCTGGAAGCTCTCTCTAACCAGGACCAGCAGGGCAGGCTGGATCTTGGCGGTTCCTTGGCAGCAAGCCAGCCATGTGCGCAGACAAAGGGGTCCCCCTCCGCACATAGGTATCGGCGCACTCAGGTGCGGTGGCATTGTGAAGGAAGTGCTTCAGACACGCACCGGAAGGGAAAGCCGGGTGAGTGCAGCTAGTGATTCACATGGGGACACGGACAGCGGCCGGGTGCATGAGGAGGGAGCGGGCACCAGTAGTAATCGGGCGCACTCTGGAAGAATCCAGGGAGACACCTGGGCCGGGTGCAGAGCGCGCACCGGAAGTGGTTGCCGGGTGCGCGCGTGCGAGCGTTCCTCAGCCGGGGTGCAAAGTGTACATACACCCGGTTAGGGGGGGCGCGAACACCGAATAGAGAGCGCGCTCTGGAGGTGGTTGCCGGGGGCGCGCACAGGCCAGGAGATAGAGCGCATGCGTCGGGGCGCTAAGCGGCCAGCAGGTGCAAGATCAATCAGGTGAGCAATTAATTAGAAAAAAAAAAAAGAGGGGCACAACCTGTTATTTAAAGCTGGCAGACAAGCTACTGAACGTCACAAAGCCATATCAGACTGAAGGTGACTGCTCTCGTGGAGCTTAGAGATGGAGAGTCTATCACCAGAGCATTTACAGCCACACCAGGAGGTGCAGGTGAGTCGGTCTCGCTCAAGTGAGAAGAGCCTGATGCGCCGCAGCAGCAGTGATAGCCGCTCGGGGTTCGTGCAGACGGATCATGGTAGCACTGCAGCCTTGCAGCGCTGGAGTCCTGGGTTCGAGTCCCACCAAGGACAACATCTGCAAGGAGTTTGTATGTTCTCCCCGTGTTTGCGTGGGTTTCCTCCGGGTCCTCCGGTTTCCTCCCACACTCCAAAAACATACTGATAGGGAATCTAGATTGTGAGCCCCATCGGGGACAGCGACAATAAGGTGTGCAAACTGTAAAGCGCTGCGGAATATGTTAGCGCTATATAAAAATAAAGATTATTATTTATTATTATCATGGCAAGGAGGGTCCATAATCTCACTGGGAGACACTGAAAGGACCAGTCAGCCTCCAGAGCCGGTACCCGTCCTTTGAAAGCGTCAGAGTGGTGAGTGAGCTTCGAGAAAGTCCAGCACACTAATGTCTGTTCTCTTTCTCTCTCTTGTCTCCAACTCTCCCCTCTCTCACATACATTGGTGGGGTGGAGTATAGGGGGCCCCTAAGAAAAGTAAATCTAAACCTAAGAATAAGGAGTGTCCCTTATGCAAAAGTCCCTTAGGAGTGTCCAGGAGCAAGAAGTTGTGTCAGGACTGTATCGATAGGACACTAGCGGAAGAGATGCCCTCCTTTTCTGAGAACCTGAAATCTTTAATTCAGACAGAGGTCTGAAAGTTCGTGAAAGCGTTGCAAACAACGGACACAGATGGCAGATCTAGAGACAGATCCAGCCCTTCAGTGGTGTCTCAAGAGGACTCCTCAGGAGCAGAGGAGGACTCCGATAGGTCCCGTTATTCAGAGAGTAGCTCGGAGGAAGAGGATACATTTCCTGTGGAAGCTACAGATAGACTCATAAAATCTGTCCATTCTACCATGGGGTTGGTAGATGAAAAAGCGAAAAGAACAACTCAAGAACTTACGTTCAGTGGCTTACGAAAGAAAAAGCGGAGATCTTTCCCTATTAACGAACAGTTACAAGAACTCATTAGAAGGGAATGGGAAAAACCAGAAAAGAAGTCCCACATAGTCAATTCCCTGAAGAGAAAGTACCCCTTTGAGGAGGAGGCATCCTCGTCCTGGGATAGAACTCCAAAGATTGATGTAGCAGTCTCAAAGGTCGCCAGGAAGTCCTCTCTGCCCTTTGAGGATCTAGGTTCTTTAAAAGAACCTCTGGACAGAAAGACAGGCAGTTGTCTGAAAACGGCCTGGGAGGCCTCGGCAGGGGCACTAAGACCAGCCATCGCGACCACTTGTGTGGCTAGATACCTAAAAGTGTGGGTAGATAACCTAGAGGATCAGCTAGAGCAGAGAGTCCCCAGTGAGGCTATCCTAGAGGCCATACCGGCCATAAGAGCTGCGGCAGTATTTCTAGCTGAGGCTTCAGCAGACTCAGCAAGATTAGCAGCAAAATCGGCAGCACTGGCCAATGTGGGACGCCATGCAGTGTGGCTTAAATGCTGGCCAGGAACACACAAGCAAAAATGAAACTTTGCCCTTTGCCATGCGAAGGAGATTTTTTTGTTTGGACCAGCGTTAGACGAGGTGCTAGAAAAAGCAGGTGATAGGAAAAATTTTCCGAGGCAGCCATTTCAGTCCTTTCGGCATTCATTTCAAAAGGGCTGGAAGTTCAGAAGGCAGCAGTACAGGGATCGCGACAGGAACAGAATGGACAAGCGATCCAGAGGAGGGAAAGGCTTCTATGTCGGCAAGCCCTCCAAAGACGGCAAGAAATCTTCACAGTGACGGTACAGGGTTCTACCCTTTGGGATAGCGATAGCCCCACGAGTCTTTACAAAATTGATGGCAGAGGTCACCGCGCATCTCAGGGAAAAAGATACTTTAATAATACCTTATCTGGATGACTTCTTGATAGTGGGGAGAAGTTTTTGTCACTGTCAAGAACAAGTCAGAGTAGTAATGGAGACACCACAAATACTGGGATGGCAGCTCAACCTTAAAAAAATCCAGGCTGGAACCAGCAACGATCCTGAACTTCTTGGGGATAACAACAGACTCGGTGACGCAGGAATGTCGCCTCCCAGAGGAAAAGGAGGACAAAATAAAACAAATGATTATAACGACAATAAGGAAGCCAGAAGTCACGCTAAGAAGGGCCATGTCAGTATTAGGGTCTCTGACCGCATGCCTACCGGCGGTGAAATGGACCCAGTTCCATGCAAGGAAACTACAGTGGTGTGTGCTACAGGGAGACCTAGATCTTCAGGGACAATTAGATTGGAAAATCACCCTCTCGGTCTCTGTACTCCAATCACTCAGATGGTGGTTACAGATAGTCATCTCTGAGGGGAGTCCTGTGGACATTCACAGCCTCCAAGGTGGTCACAACGGATGCCAGTCCTTGGGGGTGGAGAGTCCACCTGGACACACTGTTGCTCCAGAGTCCCTGGGCCCAGGAGGAAAAAGACCTATCCTCAAACGACAAGGAGCTCTTAGCGGTCGAGAAAGCACAAAAAGGACTACTACCTCATCTAACAGGGCATCATGTGAGAGTCCTATCGGACAAACGAACAGAGGTCGCATATGTAAACCACCAGGGGAGCACCCGTTCTCAGTCACTGATGAGAGAGAGGATTATGACTCTGGCAGAACATCATTTCCACTCATTATCGGCCCTGCATATCCGAGGCGTAGACAACCTGAAGGCAGATTTTCTGAGCAGGAACCACTTGAGGCAAGGAGAATGGTCACTAAAAGAGTCCGTTTTTCAACAAATGGTGCACAGGTGGGGAAAACCCAGTATAGATCTCTTTGCCTCAAAAGCCAACAAAAAAAGTGCAGAAATTCTGTTCCTGAGTCCAGCAGACAGACCGTTGGCAGTGGACGCCTTCAGGATACACTGGACATCAGGACTCCTGTACGCCTTTCCACTGATATGCCTTATACCAGCAATTCTGAGGAAGATCAGGGAAGACAAGGCCATAGTCATTGTAATAGCCCCCTTCTGGCCAAAGAGGCCATGGTTCTACTGGCTGACAGTGATGTCAGTAACAGACCCATGGGTACTCCTGGAAGACCAGGACCTTCTAACACAGGGTCCCTTCAGTCACCCTAAGAAGTCCGGGCTGCATTTGACAGCCTGGAATTTGAAAGGTCATTGTTAGAGAAAAAGGTTCTCAGCTGGGCTAATATCCACCTTACTTAGTAGTAGAAATCCGGTGACTACGAGAATTTATGGGAGGATATGGAGAAAATTCTTGTCTGTCTCAGGGCCAATACGGGAAGGGGAGGTCCCGATAGTGGATTTAGAGCTGGGGTTAGCTGTCAGTACCCTCAAAGTGCATGTCTCAGCCCTGGCAGCATTGTTCAACTGTGACCTGGCAAACAATAGATGGGTGGCTGGTAGTGTTGAGCGATACGATACTGCAAATATCGGGTATCGGCCGATATTAGCTGTATCGGGCTTTCGATTCCGAGTACCGATATTTTCGTCATATCGGATACCGGAATCGGGATTGTCACTGTCACTGTCTGTGTCCGTCGGTCGGGTCTGTCACTGTCAGTGTCCGTCGGTCGGGTCTGTCAGGAGTCAGCGGCACTTACCTGGCAGAAGATCTCCGGCGGTCACAACCTGGACTGCTTCATGGCCGCCATCCTCTTCTCCCCGGCGGTCACATGCAGTTTCTCGCGATAACTGCAGTGACTGCTGGGCAATCCCGGCCGTAAAGCAGTCAGTCCGATGACGTCACCGCCGAGGAAGCAGGTAATCAGCTGTGCTGCGTCGCGATGACAGGCTCTGCCTGTCATTGCGATGTAGCAGAGCTGGATCGTCGTGGGACAGTCGTTACTATGGACTGCGTCGGACAGGTGGTATACTGTTGGTTTGTTTTTTTTCTTTTTTTACAGGAGATCGATGGCGTCGCAGGAATTAGAGTACAATAAAAGAAATGAAAACTGTGTTGTCTCTTTTATTTCATTAAAATACTTTTTTCTTGCTTTGTCTTTTTTTTATGCATTTAATAACTTTGGGATTAATAATGGATCGGTGTCTTATTGACGCCTCTCCATTATTAACCGGGCTTATTGTCACCGTGCAATCAACGGTGACATTAACCCCTTATTACCCCACTTGCCACCGCTACAGGGCAGTGGGAAGAGCCGGGTAAAGTGCCACAATTGGCACATCTTTTGATGCGCCAAATGTGGGGCTGCTGTAGCCTGGTATTATCAGGCTGTTGAGGGCCAAAATCCATGGGCCTTGACAGTCTTTTAATACCAGGCCGCAGCAGTCTGCATTTTACTTGGCTAGTTAACAAGAATAGGGGGACCCCTACGCCGTTTTTTTTTCGAGGGGATCCCCTATTTTTGTTAATCAGCCAAGATATGCAGACTGCTGTGGCCTGGTATTATCAGGCTGGCAAGGTCCATGGATCTTGGCTCCTTAACAGCCTGAAAATCCAGGCCTCAGCGGTCTGCTTCATCTGGCTGGTTAACAAAAATAGGGGGGACCCCACGCCATTTTTTATTCGAAGGGAACCCCTATTTTTGTTAATCAGTTCCCTCTGACGTCACTGATTGTGTCCCTGGCTGACCTGAAGGGAAAGTGGAAAGCAATCAATTAAGCTTTCCACTTCCTCTCCTGTCAGCCAGGAGAGGAACTTATTCATTTGGGGGTTTACTGTGAGGCTGCAGCATTAGCTGCGGTCCCTGCAGTAAACATTAACCCTTTCTGAAGGATTACACCGTGGGACCTGACTGTGCATGGGATAGGTAAGAATAATTTTGCTTTTTTATTTTATTTTTATTACAGGAAATGGTTTTTGCAGTCAAATAAAAGATGGTCAAAAACATGTGTCTTTATTTAATTAAAATGATTTTTAATTAAAGTGTGTGTGTTTTATTTTTATTTCATGCAATAGGATTAATAATTGATAGTTGTCTAATTGACAGCTCTCAATTATTAACCTGGCTTAAGGTCACCTTTCAATTGCAATGTGGCTTTAACCCCATATTAACCCATTCGCCACCGCTACAGGGCAATGGGAATAGACGGGCAAAGTGCCAGAAAGGGCGAATCTAATTATAGATTTGTCTTTTCTGGGGTGTCTGGGGCAGATGTTAGTAGTCAGGAAGGGGCCAAAAATAATGGTCCCTCTCTGGGCTATTATTATCTGCCCCCATTCGCTGGCTTTGTCTGTCTGGTTGCGAAAATAGGGCGGGAGCCCACGCATTTTTTTTAAACAATTTTACACCTCATATATATATATATATATATATACATGTCATTGAATTTGTGACACATATATATATATTTATATTTATAGTTCATACACTTCTACATAGTATAATAGCCGCTAATTCAATTGCAGGCTTTTGTGAAAATGCAGAACCCGACATGAAATGACACTTGGTGTACATAGGGTTAACCATGTCTTTTCATGTCCTTTGCTATCTGATTTGCACAAACAATTACATCAGTCTATGTGTGCAAAATTTCACACCTGTAGGGGTTAATTAAAGGTGTAAATTCGTAGCAAAAAAGTCCGTTTTTTTTACAACGAATTTACACCTTTAATTAACCCCTACAGGTGTGAAATTTTGCACACATAGACTGATGTAATTGTTTGTGCAAATCAGATAGCAAAGGACATGAAAAGACATGGTTAACCCTATGTACACCAAGTGTCACTTCATGTCGGGTGCTTCTGTCTTTTCACAGAAGCCGGCTTTACCCGGCAATTGAATCAGAGGATATTTTACTATGTAGAAGTGTATAAACTATACATATATGTATATATATATGTCACAATGACATGTATATATATATATAATGTATTCTATGTGTGTATATTTAGTGTTTACAAGGAAATAAAGGTTTTTTTTAGTTGCGATATTTTGTTCCCATAGACTTACATGGGACTTCCGGTATCGGAATCGGATATCGCCGATATTTAGTGATATCGGCGATACCATTCCGATCCGATATTTTTAGATATCGAGCAGTATCGTTCAACACTAGTGGCTGGATTTATCCGGGCCTGTAATAGAGCTGATTCTGTCCCATCCCCTGCTCCTTCACCATGGGACATAAATTTAGTCTTATCAGCCTTGACAGAAAGCCCCTTTGAGCCTTTGAACACAATAACGGATAAGGTATTAACATTAAAAACAGCTTTGTTAGTGGCACTCACATCGGCCCGTAGAATTGGAGATTTACACACGTTATCGGCAGACCCTCCCTACAGTCAGGTCATGGATGATAGGGTGGTAAAATTAGACCCAGCATATCTTCCCAAAGTGGTGTCAAAATTCCATAGGGCTCAGGAAATAGTTTTACCATCCTTTTGCCCTAACCCTAATAACAAGAAGGAAGAAATACTACACTACATGGGTATTACATACCTGGTAATTAGTGTTGAGCGATACGATACCGCAAGTATCGGGTATCGGCCGATATTAGCTCTATCGGCCTTTCGATACTTAGTTTCGATATTTTCCATATATCGTATACCGGAATCGGAAGTTCCCATAATTCTTTGAGAGGCAATGTGATTTTAGTCAGCCAATGAGGAATCCTAAGAAGTGTGGGCACATCCTGTACTGCTGCGGTCATGTTAATTAATGGCATGGCTGTGATTGGATGCTGAAATGATGTCAGAATGCACTATAAAAGGCGCCGCCGCCATTTTAGCATCACTGTGCTGTGAATTCAGTAAGGGACAGAACGCTGCTGTGCTGACTCTGAGGGACAGTTAGAGATTGCGATTTAGTGTACTGTGCTGTAGGCAGGCTAGCACCAACCGCTGTGTAAAGCTTCCTTTTGCCTGCAGTGTTGTTTTAACAGCTCTGCAAGGTGTGTGTGAGTGCAGGTGACGCTGCAGTTTGCTCTGCATGCAACGCTGTCTGTAGGCATCTGCACGTGTCACTCACAGACTCTTTTTTTTTTCTTCAGTGTAATTCTTGCAGCTCCATGCAATTTAACTATTAGTGTGACGCGCTTCCATCCGTATCCAATACATTGGTTGCAAACACTATAGAAGTAGACAAAGGAGTAGCCTTTCACAGATTGTGAACAGTTGTGTTTCAGTGTTCACTTCAGTCTGTGTTTTTTATTTTTTGAGTGCACATCACGCTCCAGTTACTTGTTCAAGCACTGCTGCTTGTACTCTGCTGAGCGTGTCTCAGTGCCTCATCCTTTTCATTTATCTCCAATTGGTTCTGCTCCATTCCATTTAAAATATAATCTATTAGTGTGACGCGCTTCCATCCGTATCCAATACATTGGTTGCAAACACTATAGAAGTAGACAAAGGAGTAGCCTTTCACAGATTGTGAACAGTTGTGTTTCAGTGTTCACTTCAGTCTGTGTTTTTTATTTTTTGAGTGCACATCACGCTCCAGTTACTTGTTCAAGCACTGCTGCTTGTACTCTGCTGAGCGTGTCTCAGTGCCTCATCCTTTTCATTTATCTCCAATTGGTTCTGCTCCATTCCATTTAAAATATAATCTATTAGTGTGACGTGCTTCCATCCGTATCCAATACATTGGTTGGGTTGCAAACACTATAGAAGTAGACAAAGGAGTAGCCTTTCACAGATTGTGAACAGTTGTGTTTCAGTGTTCACTTCAGTCTCTGCGTAATAACCACACTTAGGCCTTATAACTTTTCTGACTTTCTTTATCAATCTACCAAGATGAAGAAGTCAGTGAGTAAGGCACGTGGTCGTGGCCGTGGAGTTTCAGCAGGGAGAGGACGTGGGGATTCTGTGGCTGCTGCCGCCCTCAGTGACACAGCATCCACCAGTTTTACCCATGAGCGTTCCTTTATGCGCACTTTGGTAGGAGCTCGGCGTGCCCCCCTGCTGCGGGAAGAACAAATTGAAGCCGTTGTTGGTTGGATGGCAGCCAATGCATCGACTTCAATTCCTTCCACCTCCTCTCAGGAACACAACACTGTTGAGCAACCATCTGTCTGTTCACCGCCTGTCAAATTGCCCAGGCAGTCAGAGAGTTCTGTACAGGAGCCAGCTGCGTCTCTGCTTCTGTTCTCAGAATCTGTTGGCTCGCAAACACGGGCACAGGCAAGCAGCATTCTGCAATTTGAAGAAGAGGGAGTATGCAGTGATGCGCAACAGCTGTGTCTCTCTCAATCTGAAGAGGCGGGTGAGCCAGTGCCGATGGACAGCACACCGCAGAACGCATCTTATGATGATGATGAGACTCAGGTGCCAGGTTTTGTGGAGCATGGTGCTGCCCAGACCATCCAACAGCAGCAGGTGTTGGAAGAGGGTAGTGGAGATGATGAAGTCCGAGACCCAACATGGCGTGAGCAACAGGAAGGTGGTGGGAGCAGCTCTGAGGAAGAGATTGTCCCAACGGTACAAAGAGGAGGGAGAGGTAGGCTGCAGACTCGCTTGCCTGTAGCCTCCAGTTTGGCACCTGTTGGGAGCAGTTCTCTTAGAAATGTCAAAATTGGCGCTCCCATGACTTGCACTGCGTGGTCCTTTTTTGACAGACTTGTAGATGATATTTGCTATGTTCAATGCAAACTGTGTAAGCAAAAAGTTAAAAGAGGTAAAAATATCAGTAACCTGAATACCACAAATATGTGGAAACATGTACGGACAAAGCACGTAGCTGAGTTACAAAGACACACTGGAGATGTAGGCCAACCTACAGCAGCACCTACATCTTCAGGTCGTGTTCGAGCCTCTACCTCCAGCTCACACACACCTGGTTCGGCTTCCTCACAGGATCTCCATGGAAGAACCTCGGTCACTGTTGTCCATAGACAAACTGTTATTCCACCCACAGCAGCAAGTTCACAGTCATCGTCACACTCCCAGAACAAAAAACAGCCATCGGTACCACAGGCATGGGATAAAAGACGGCCATACTCGGCAAACCATCCACGATCACAGACTCTGAATGCTGGCATTGCAAAACTCCTGTCCCTTGAAATGCTGTCATTCAGGCTGGTGGAGACTGACAGTTTCAGGAACTTTATGGCATTGGCAGACCCACAATATAATGTGCCAAGCCGATTTTATTTCAGCAGTCCCTGCTCTGCAAAAACATGTCGAGGGAAACATTAAACATGCGCTACTAAACGCCGTCAGTAGCAGGGTCCACCTGACCACCGATGCGTGGACCAGTACCCATGGCCAGGGACGATACCTTTCCCTCACTGCCCATTGGGTCAATGTTGTGGAGTCGGGTACAGATCTTGCCAGTGGCGCTGTATGTGTTCTGCCAACTCCAAGGATTGCAGGAATCCAGTCTGTACACATTGATTCCTCCTCCTACTCCAGTTCCTCAGAATCATCGCTGCACGAGCCGTCACGGTATACCTCCACATGGACCCGTGAACGCTTACCTGTTGCGACCGATATGAGCACAGCCGTGGTCAAACGTCAACAGGCCGTCCTGAAATTAATTTCCATGGGGAATCGAAGCCACACAGCGCAGGAGCTCTGGGATGCCATCAAGCAGGAGAGCGATGTGTGGTTTTTGTCAGCTAATCTCCAGCCAGGCTTGGTAGTGTGTGACAATGGCCGAAATCTGTTGGCAGCTCTGGGCCTTGGCAACCTCACTCACATACCATGTCTGGCACATGTGCTCAACTTGGTCGTGCAGAGTTTTTTGAGGGACTATCCGGATCTTGATGCACTGCTGCACAAGGTCCGCCTAGAGTGCGCTCACTTGCGACGTTCCAGCATGGCCAGATCGCGCATTGCAGCTCTGCAAGTCAGATTTCGCCTTCCTGAACATCGCATCATATGTGACGTACCCACCAGGTGGAATTCCACGTTACATATGTTGGAGCGGTTGTGTGAGCAGCAGCCAGCAGTAATGGAGTATCAGCTGCAACAGGCGCAATCAACTCGCAATTTGCGCCGTTCACACTTCACCACTACTGAGTGGGCCTCTATGAAGGACATCTGTGACGTTTTGCGTGCGTTTGATGTCTCAACGCGGATGGCGAGTGCAGATGATGCACTAGTCAGCATGACTGTCCCCTTATCTGCCTGCTTCAGAAATCACTGAAAGCACTAAAGGAAGAGGTTTTGGAAGAGGTGGATGAGGAGTCACAAATTAAAATACCTTCAGGACAGTCAGCGCACTGTGGTTCCTCACAAAGGGCTGGGCAGGGCTCACTTTGTGAGGAGGATGAGGAGGAGGAGGAGTCAATGGAGGAGGAAGAAATCCCTACAGAGGGAGGTACACAACGCTCTAGTCAGTATGTAGAGCGAGGGTGGGGTGATGCAGAGGAGGCAGAGATGACGCCTGTTCCGACAGCCTTTGTTGGCCAGTTGGGAGTCTGCAGCACATGGTTGATTTCATGCTTCAGTGCCTGAGAAACGACCGCCGCATCGCCCACATTCTCACCACGTCAGATTATTGGGTGTACACCCTCTAGACCCTCGCTACCGGGACAACTTACAAACCCTCATCACACCGGTGAACCGGGACCGTAAAATGCATGAGTACCAAGACACACTGGTGCAATCCATACTGTTGTACATTCCAGCCGAGAGAGCTGCTGCTGCTGCTACTGCTTTACAAAGCAGCTCTGTGCGTCGAGGCAGTGTAGACACCTCTACAACAAGAGGGAGCAGAAGCAGCGCCTCTGCACAGGGCAAGAGCTGTATGTTACAAATGTGGCAAAGTTCTGTGACAGCGCCAGCAAGGTCTACACCATCTGAGACGGCTCCAGTCACCAGGAAGAAACGTTTCCGTAAGATGGTAACAGACTACTTGGCTTTCCCTCTAAGTGTACTCCCAGATGCCTCTTCACCTTTCAAATTTTGGGTCTCTAAGTTGGATACATGGCCAGAGCTTAGCCAGTATGCATTGGAGGTGCTGGCTTGCCCTGCTGCCAGTGTATTATCTGAGCGTGTCTTTAGTGCTGCAGGTGGTGTAGTAACAGACCGTCGCATGCGACTATCCTCAGAGAATGTAGACCAGCTTACTTTTCTGAAAATGAACAAGGCATGGATCTCACCTGAATTTGCCTGTCCGTTTTCAGATTAAATAACTGTTTGGCAACGTTTTCCATGTCTCCTGTTATGTTCATCTTTCTACCACCTGAACTCTACTCCCTGGGCTACAACACCGCCATTTGTTGCTCGTAAGTAATTGGCAGGGGTACTGACTCCTGGCCAGCCTGGTTACAGCACGACAGCTGTTTCCTGGCAGTGTGAATGTCAATTATCCTCCAATAAGTTGTGCTGTCGTGTTGCATTCGGGTTAGCCGACTCTATGGTGCCTGCAGTTTAGGTGATTCCTATGTGTGCTGTGGGATATGTAAATAAAGGCGGTTTCCATTGTGACAATAGGACAAGCACCCACCGTAGGACTGTGTGATTCGGTAACTGTGGACGGCTTGCGTCCTGTCAACTTACATTTTCATGGGTGCGTTCTTCTACCTGTCCGGGGTCCAGTACCGTCAACTGGTTCTCCCCAGTGCCTTTGGCCTAGCTGCCTCCATCTCCGTATCCGAGTTCCACCAACGTCTGCTGGTCCTTGGTAGTGCTTTGGAGCACAGGTACCTCCTGCTTAGTAACCGTGTCACAGTAACGTCAGCTGGTACTCGGTTGTGACATTGCCTCTTTTCCTTCTGCTACCCGTCCGGGGTCCAGTACCGTCAACTGGTTCTCCCAGTGCCTTTGGCCTAGGTGCCTCCATCTCCGTATCCGAGTTCCACCAACGTCTGCTGGTCCTTGGTAGTGCTTTGGAGCACAGGTACCTCCTGCTTAGTAACCGTGTCACAGTAACGTCAGCTGGTACTCGGTTGTGACATTGCCTCTTTTCCTTCTGCTACCCGTCCGGGGTCCAGTACCGTCAACTGGTTCTCCCCAGTGCCTTTGGCCTAGGTGCCTCCATCTCCGTATCTGAGTTCCACCAACGTCTGCTGGTCCTTGGTAGTGCTTTGGAGCACAGGTACCTCCTGCTTAGTAACCGTGTCACAGTAACGTCAGCTGGTACTCGGTTGTGACATTGCCTCTTTTCCTTCTGCTACCCGTCCGGGTTCAGCACAGTCAGTGGTCGTCGTTACTTCCATTGTCTCTTGCTCCATCTGATACCGTCAGGTTCCAGTAATGTCAGCTGTTTCTCGGAAATTAGACGACCTTAAAGACCACCCAGAAGAAGATGACGACAACAAGGACGACGAGCATGAAGCCAACCAGCCTGAACACCATCACAAAGAAAAAATAAAAGATTACCCAGAAGAAGATCACCAACAGGACAAAGAAGGTTAAGACAAACTACAAGATACAGAACAAGAGACAGAAGAACAATAAGCAGAAGATCAAAAAGCAGAAGAACATGAAGTATAAGACCAAAATGAAGAGCAAAATATATGCTCTAAATTCTAAGCAGAAGAAGACTAAGCATTGTATGGGGGTGAGTCCGTTCCTCCTCGTGGTGCCCCTGGAAAATGCCTGCTGCTGCAGGCTAAACTGAACACGGACAAATACTGTTGTAATTTAAATCTTTTGTGACAGCAAGAACGGAAGGATGAACAATTCATACTTTTACAGATTACAAGTACAGGAATCTCTGTCACAAATAAGAATATGATGAAGAAGATGAAGAGGAAGAAGATGAAGAATTTGAATATGAAGAAGATTAATTAGTTTAACCCCTTAATGACCAAGCCATTCTGTAGGTTAAAGACCAGGCCAATTTTTACAATTCTGACCACTGTCTCTTTATGAGGTTATAACTCTGGAACGCTTCTACGGATCTTGGCGATTCTGAGATTATTTTCTCGTGACATATTGTACTTCATGATAGTGGTAAAATTTCTTCAATATAACTTGCGTTTTTTTTATGAAAAAAATGGAAATATGGCAAAAATTTGAAAATTTTGCAATTTTCAAGCTTTTAATTTTTATGCCATTAAATCAGAGAGATATGTCACAAAAATTAGTTAATAAATAACATTTCCCACATGTCTACTTTACATCAGCACAATTTTGGAACCAAAATTTTTTTTTGTTACGAAGTTATAAGTGTTAAAATTTGACCAGCAATTTCTCATTTTTCCAACAAAATTTACAAAACCATTTTTTTTAGGGACCACCTCACATTTGAAGTGAATTTGAGGGGTTAATATGACAGAAAATACCAAAAGTGACACCATTCTAAAAACTGCACCCCTCAACGTGTTCAAAGCCACATTCAAGAAGTTTATTAACCCTTTAGGTACTTCACAAGAATTGAAGCAATGTGGAAGGAAAAAATGAACATTTAACTTTTTTTCCCAAAATTTTTCTTTCGACACAATTTTTTTAAATTTTGTCAAGGGTATCAGGAGAAAAAGGATGAACCACAATATTTGTTGTACAATTTCTCCAGAGTACACGATACACATGTGTGGGGGTAAACCACTATTTGGGCGAATGGCAGAGCTCGGAATGGAAGCAGCGCCATTTGACTTTTTTGGCTGGAATTGAGATTGGACGCCATGTCGCATTTGGAGAGTCCCTGTGTGCCTAAACAGTGGAAACCCCCCACAAGTGACCCCATTTTGGAAACTGGACCCCTCAAGGAACTCATCTAAATGTGTGTGAGAGCTTTTAACCCCCAAGGGCTTCACAGAAGGTTATAACGTAGGCCGTAAAATTAAAAAATCATATTTTTTCCACAAAAATGATCTTTCATCCCAATTATTATTTTCCAAAGGATAAAAGGACCCCAAAAGTTATTCGGCAATTTGTCCTGAGTACGCTGATACCCCATATGTGGGGGTAAACCACTATTTCGGCGCATGGCAGAGCTCGGAAGGGAAGCAGCGCCATTGACTTTTTGGCTGGAATTGAGATTGGATGCATGTCGCATTTGGAGAGTCCCTGTGTGCCTAAACAGTGGAAACCCCCACAAGTGACCCCATTTTGGAAACTAGACCCCCCAAGGAACTTATCTAGATGTGTGGTGAGAGCTTTGAACCCCAAGGGCTTCACAGAAGGTTTATAACGTAGAGCAGTAAAATAAAAAATCATATCTTTTCCACAAAAATGATCTTTCCCCCCAATTGTTATTTTCCAAAGGGTAAAGGACCCCAAAAGTTATTGTGCAATTTGTCCTGAGTACGCTGATACCCCATATGTGGGGGGAAACCACTATTTTGACGCATGGCAGAGCTCGAAAGGGAAGTAGCGCCTTTTTCAAATGCAGACTTTGATGGAATGGTCTGTGGGTGTCATGTCACGTTTGGATAGCCCCTGATGTGCCTAAACAGTAGAAACCCCCCACAAGTGACTCCATTTTGGAAACTAGACCCCCCAAGGAACTTTTCTAGATGTGTGGTGTTCACTTTGAACCCCCAAGTGCTTCACAGAAGTTTATAACGTAGAGCCGTGAAAATAAAAAAATCATATTTTTTTCCACAAAAATAATCTTTTTGCCCCAAATTTTTATTTTTATAATGGTAACAGGAGAAATAGGACCCCAAAAGCTATTGTGCAATTTGTCCTGAGTACGCTGATATCCCATATGTGGGGGGGAACCACTATTTTGACGCATGGCAGAGATCGGAAGGGAAGGAGCACCGTTTTTAAATGCAGACTTTGATGGAATGGTCTGCGGGTGTCATGTCGCGCTTGGAGAGCCCCTGATGTGCCTAAACAGTAGAAACCCCCACAAATGACCCCATTTTGCAAACTAGACCCCCAAGGAACTTATCTAGATGTGTGGTCAGCACTTTGAACCCCAAGGGCTTCACAGAAGTTTATAACGTAGAGCCGTGAAAATAAAAAAATCATATTTTTTTCCACAAAAATGACCTTTTTGCCCCCAAATTTTTATTTTTATAAGGGTAACAGGAGAAATAGGACCCCAAAAGCTATTGTGCATTTTGTCCTGAGTACGCTGATACCCCTTATGCGGGGGGGAACCACTGTGATCGCCTTACTGCGATCTTTGGGAGGCACAATGAACAAATCTACCAAAGGTGAAGAATTGGTTTTCTTTTTACGCCGTTCCTCGTGCGATATTAGTGATTAGGTGACTTTATTCCTCGGATCGGTGCGATTACAGCGATACCAGATTTACACCCTTTTTTCATGTTTAGCTTCTGTCACACTCTAAAAGATGCTTTTTTTTGGAATAATTTTTTGTAAGAATTTTTTGCATCGCCGTATTTTGAGAGGTATAATTTTTCCATATTTCGGCCGACAGAGTTATCTGTGGGCTTATTTTTTGTGGGACGAGCTGACGTTTTTATTGGTACCATATTCGGGCACATAACGTTTTTTGATCGCTTCCTATTCCGATTTTTGTGGAAGCAGAATGAACAAAAACAGCAATTCAGGAATTGTTTTTTTTTTTCCCCCGTTCCGCGTGTGGTAAAATTGATAAAGCAGCTTTATTCTTTGGGTCACTACGATTACAGCGATACCTCATTTATATATTTTTTTGTGTTTTGGCGTTTTTTACACAATAAAGAATTTTATAGAAAAAATAATTATTTTTGCATCAGTTTATTCCGCGAGCTATAACTTTTTTATTTTTTCACTGATTGATGCTCTATAGCGGCTGTTTTTTGTTGACATGATCACAGCAGCTTCCCATAGCTAGATGGACCTGGAGGTTGTCATGACAACCCCCGGGTCATCAAGGCAGAGATCAGGCCTGCAATAACATTGCGGTGGCGCGTTGATCTGAGGCAGAGGGAGCTCCCGACCCTCTGCCTCCCCCCTGAGCTCTGCGATCGCGCTCGATCACAGCAGTCAGGGGGTTAACAGCCAGGGGCGGTGGGGGCTCCGCTCCTGGCTGTCAGTGCAGGAAGCCTGGCCACTGCAGCGCCGGCTCCTGCACTGATCGCGCTGGGGAAGCTGAAATTTCAGCTTCTCCTGCGCGATCGCTGCTGTGTTTGGTCAGTCAGATTGACTGACCAATCACAGCGCTGTGAGTGCGGGGACCGACGGCAAAGGTCCCCGCACCGCTTGCCGTGCCTGTCTGTGACAGCTGTCGGCACTGATCTACCACTGCGTGTTTACATGCAGTGGTAGATCAAAGGCATGATGTGCAGAGTCCGTCTGGTGCCGGAACTGGCACCTTGCCATGACGGACTCTGCACGTCAGTGGACATTAAGGGGTTAATAATAACAATATGAGTAATGTAAACAAAAACATGAATAGCAAGAAGTTTAAGAAGATTAAGAAGGTGAAGATGAAGAATAATTTGATGAGAAAGATGATGCTGCTGCTGAAGATTATGAAGGAGAAAGTGTGGCACTGGCAAAAGTTAAAAAGGTGAAGAGCATGGAAGTTGTGAAACATACATATTTGCCAAAATAGAAAAAAGGTTAACAACATTGTCAATTTGTTGTCAATCCAAACGTATTTCCAAAAAAAATATATTAATGCTATTCCAATGCATTGGGTTAAACATGTATGCCTTTATTGTCTCCTCAACTCCCCCAATACATTCTACATTAGTCTTTGTTGTTTTCCTTCATGTACAATTAACCAACAAGGCAAGAATGGTTTTTTTTTTAAAGTCGATATTTGGTTCCCGTAGACTTACATTGGACTTCCGGTATCGGAATCGGATATCGACGATATTTAGTGATATCGGCGATACCATTCCGATCCGATATTTTTAGATATCGAGCAGTATCACTCAACACTACTGGTAATGTGTTTTTTCATGAGACATGACAGCACCCTTATATTCCGCCCTTTTGATCACGTTATTAGTTGGGTGCATTATTAACATTATACACTCCCTTGGGTGTTGGTAGTTAGAATTATAAATGATGCATTATTTGTATGTATACTAACCTGCGGAGTTCTCTCGTTCTCTGTAAAACAACTGATGCGGAGAGAGGAGCCGCCCCTTTTATCTTGAAGGTTTCCTGTCCTTGAAGGGTGGATCCCCTCTCTCGTGGTGCCGTCATGTCTCATGAAAAAACACATTACCAGGTATGTAATACCCGTGTTTCTACAAAAGGAAGCCAAATCCACAAGGTATTACAGCATGGACTGCAAAACCAGCAAGTTGAACAGGTGAGAGTTAGATGGCAAACCAGGTAATGATTTGGATAACACACCCTTTTCCTCAACATACAATTAGGTAAAATATTTGCCAGTGCAATAGAAAAGGAGGAGGTCGTGCACCGAGAGTTTGACAAGCAGTAGTGGGTGACAATGATGACTGTTGTGAATACTCTGGAGGCTACTTCTGAGCTGGGGCTCCCTCCGGTGGTTGCTGAGGGTAATGAACTAATTGCTGAATGGCCTTCAGCTGGCTCTGAATGGTATGATATAAGTGACCTGAACTCCCTTCAGCCTTGCCGGTAATCAATTGTTCTTCCAGGTCTTGCTTGGAGCTCAGCTTGCATTCCTGCTTTGATTCAGATAAGTGATTTGCTGTTTTTTTTCCTCTGGTTGGATTTTCCTTGCTGGTTCTCTGCCTTGCAGTGGACTTCAGCCTGGTCCCCTTTTGGGGCCTGGCGCTGCAATTGTGCTCAGTTTGTGTTTGCACATTTGCTTTGTTCCTTTGTCACTTTTTATTTGCTGAATTGCTGTGTGTTACACCAGAGATCTGATTTAGGTGGTAGAGATCATATGATCTCAGGTTTTTGTTACTCAGAAGTGTTGGTATTTTTGTCAGGGTTTTTTGGGTTGCAGTCAGAATTCTTTCCTATACTTTTCTATCTAGACAGATTGGGCCCCAGCGTTTGCTCATTCTATTTTCTGTCTGTGTCCGTATTTTCTTCTTGTCTAACCGCCATTACATGTTTGGGGGCTTCCTATTTCTTTGGGGGTTCTGCTACGGGGCAGATAGCTTTCATCTTTCTGCCTTTAGGTGTAGCTATCTCTCCGGCTGTGACGAGGCGTCTAGGATCACCGTAGGTACGCTCCACGGCTACTTCTAGTGTTGCAGTTAGTTTAGGGTCCTGCAATCCAATAGTTTCCAGCCTCTCTGGTGTATTGCTATTTTTGCAATTTCTCCTCAGCTACCGAAACATAACAGATAACTGTGATGTTAACATGAGGATGTGACCTGCCTGACAAAAAGATAAGCATGTCAAGAAAAAGAGGAAGACAGCTTGAGATTTACTCTATTTGTTTGATGCTTTGCTTTTAAAATAATGGGCAGGTGGCATCACTTCATGTGCTGAATAAGAGCTGTAGTTCTTAGTCTATGCATTTCATAGAATCCATGGCCTATTTTCTCTTGCAGAAACTACCTGACAGTAATGCGCAATATAGCTCCCACAGAAGATACACCATCACAGTCTCATTCAGCAACAGCATATGTGGCATCACCTCTTTCACAACTTGCCACAGAATAAGTAGCTTTTTCCCCAATCTTTAGATGTACATCCTCTTCTTATGTATTGCCAAGGCCAGCACCTTCATCCTCTGATGACATCACCTCCTCGGGACCGATATCTGGGTCTTAGATCTTGTCCACAATTCATCTCACAGTTGCCTCTGTGTATGAAATGCATGAGCTGCTTGCCCCACCGCTTAATTCACAGCACCATGGCAAAATAGTTTGCGCTAAATTGGGTGCTCCATCACCATGTTTTTTTATTACAAAGACTGGCTATTTTTCTTTCCAATCAATCAACTGGAATACAATGTTCTGGCATTGTGTCTTTTTAGCAGTGGGTTAGGAGGTCTAAGTTGCAAAACCGAAATATTGATGTACTTGAAATTATGCTATGAATAGCATTAAATGTTATGGCAGTGAATGAAGTTGACTGAGCAGAACACTGACTGAAGTTGATGGTGTCGCTTTCAGATGCCACATTTTTCTGCTGTGATTCAGATGAGCGATGTGACAAATATTTCATTATGCCCTACACTTTTCTCCACTCTTTCTCCCCACTTATATGCTTGTCAAAGCTAAAGTGTTTGTGGTGCTGCTGCCAGTGCCTACCCCTTTTTACCATGGTAGGGGTAGGTTTTTATCTTATATTACCATGGTCATTGCCAGTGCCACGTTTTGGGTTAACATACATTTTGTGCACAAGTATAATCTTATGTTCTCTACCAAAATGTTTTACTAGCCACACCTACCCAACCTTAGAGAACTAAGGAATTAATGGCAAATGCAAGACAGGATTTACATGATAGCCAAAAAGACTAATTCAACACCTATCTACCTGCAATATTGATGTCTCATCTATGTGTCTGCAATTTGACAATTTAAACAGGTGAACCAAAACAGACCTACATTATTAAATGTCTAATTTTTCTCAAATTTTTTATATGAAATATTTATTTAACTCAAATTAATTCCTCCTGCCCCAAATGAAGCATGTAACAACACATGCAGGGAGGTAGCCTTGAAATTAGCCAGAGAAAACATTATTGTTAAAGGGTGTACTGTTGCCTAGTTGGAAAAGTCAACCAGGTGTGCAAAAATTAAATTGTATTAGTATTTTAAAAAAAATAAAAATCTAAAAACCTATTATCTCCACTGACCAATACATCTAACCTACAATGCAACATTGGTTGTACATTATGTAAAAGCATTGTAAGTACCGTATTTTTTGGACTATAAGACGCACCGGACCATAAGACGCACCCAAATTTTGGGGTGAAAATAGCAGAAAAAAAGATTTTTATAAGATGGGTGTCTGTCTTATAGTGTGAATTTAAGGTATCTTACCTGAGGGCCGGCAGTGGTACAGCAGGGTCACAGGAGGCATGGTGCCTTCCTCGGGATAAGTCCAGTCCGGTGTCGGTATTGCTGATGTTTGGTGTGGGCTATGGGAAGTGCACCTAAGCAGGGTCCCTTCCTGCTAAGGTGGGCGACACTGTGGCCTGGTGTCCACGGGGGGTTGCAGCAGTGGTGTGACAGAGGTGCGGTGATGCTGATACAGGGTCCCTTCCTCAGGTAATGTGATGCTGAAGCGCGGTGTCCAAGGCGAGCAGCAAAGCCAGGTTAATCACAAGTTTCTCGGTGGTAGCGGCCATCTTCCTGAGGCCGCACGTGCGCAGATAGAGTACTCTGCTTCCGGGGCTTCAGGAAAATGGCCGCGGGAGGCAGCACGTGCGCAGAAGGAATCGCGGAGGACATTTTCCTGAAGCCGAGCTCTCAATCTGTGAACTGGGCTTCAGGAAAATGGCCATCATGATCTCTGTCTGCGCACATGCGGCCTCCCGCTGCCATTTTCCTTAAGCCTCGGGAAGCAGAGAACTTAATCTGCGTACTCGCGGCCTCAGGAAGATGGCTGCCGCCACCGAGAAACCCGGCTCTGCTCTCCGTGGACACCGTGCCACGTCGTCACCTTACCTGAGGAAGGAACCCTGCTCAGGTGCACGGCGTACCGCCCACCGCACCTCAGCATCGCCGCACCTCTGCCACCGCTACACCACTGCCGCAACCCCTCGGTAGGCTGCGTTCGGACTATAAGACGCACCTCTCATTTTCCTCACAATTTTTTTGGGGAAAAAGTGCGTCTTATAGTCCGAAAAATACAGTAGTTTGCTAGCAGCATATGCTGTAAGAGTCAACTATATTCTAAAAGATTGATAAAAACATGTGTTAAGATACTCCACTTCCTTCAAGATAACACCCACAGACCACTGAAGAACCATGTGATGGACTCAGTTAAACAATCAGGGCTCAACAGGCTTATGTGCCGTGGCTGATTAGAATCTCACAATCAAATACAATCCTCCTCTTTTCTTGATGTAAAACTAATCCATAGTAACGCTGCTGTACAGGCGGTTTTGATTAAAAACATATACCGTATAAAATAATTCTGCTCCAAATGTTCCAAGTAAAGACGAGTGGATTGATCTGTGGAGGATTGAGTTTGAGAAGAATTTCCTGAAATTCGCAGTTGCATGCAAATTCAAACATTTTGAGATTCACATTTCGCAAATAAAAACACCTTGCCCAGTGTGGTGTCTTACATTTTTGTGGAAAATTATTTGAAGTCGGTGAATTCAAATTTCAAAAGATTCGCTCATGCCTAGTTGTTTGGAATGTAGGCAATGAATCGGTCTTCACTCCTTATAAAGGAGAAATCTTTCAGAGTTTCTGACCTTCACCAATGGACATGCAGTACATTCTAGTTCTACAATTGGCAAACTCTTACGGAACGTATATTGCATAAATTAACTTATAAATTAAAAGTTCAGTACCCATAGTACTATATACTCATAAAAAACAATGACTTTTATTAGAAAAAATATTAAAAGCACACATAAATGTTCAAAAAGAAAGAAAAAATATTAGAAATAAAGCATGTTACATGTGTGAACCATCACACATTTTGAACCTTAGAACTCTCTGGTTCTTAGTTATATCTAACTAGCTGAGCAGAAAGGCTGCTAGTTTAAAGATACATTATGAGGGTGTGTCCACCTAGCCCATTGTATAGCAGGTTCAAAATTCCTAATGATTCCCATCTCATACATGTTTGTTTCTAATATTTTCTTTCCTTTTGACCTTTTAACTACACTGATGTGTGCTTTAATATTTTTTTCTCATATCTGCTGGACTAATTACCTTTTGGAATACTAACTATGAGATGGACTTTAACTGCATTGCTCCAGAGCACCTCCAGAGTTGTGTTTACCTGCAATTAAGAGATTAAGCAGGTATAACTTTTAATTTTGTACTTGATGCACTTGTAAATGTATTGCTCTTCCTGCTGTATTTACAGGCTTTGCAGCCTCCACATCTACAAGTACTTGAAATTTTTTTGGCTCATCCATATATCATCCTTTTTTTAGGGTCTTCAAATTAGCTATGAACTAATTTGGCACCCTCTTTCCAAGAAGAATTTCCGTAGCTCACTCACCCACTGTATATATTTCCTTATATAGGAACAATTCCTCATGACGCTCAAGTATTGACCTTTGGGAACCATCTTTCTGCATTGCTCAGGATTAGTGTTGAGCGATACTGCTCGATATCGAAAAATATCGGATCGAAAAATATCGGATCGGAATGGTATAACCGATATCACTAAATATCGCCGATATCCGATTCCGATAGCGGAAGTCCCATGTAAGTCTATGGGAACAAAATATCGCAACAAAAAAAACCCTTTCTTTCGTTGTAAACACAAAATATACACACATAGAATACATATATATATATACATGTCATTGTGACATATATATATAAACATATATTTATAGTTTATACACTTCTACATAGTAAAATAGACTCTGTGCTTGAGAATTGCTAAAATCATCAGAGAATGTATTTGCCAATTTTTTCCACCATATCTGCGTCACGACGAGGCACTGGTGAAGAAGAAGGGCCTGCTCTTCGTGGGTGTACACTCACTCAGTGGCGTGAAAACGATGGCCGACCAGTGTAAATGTTACTGCAATGTAAGATCGTGCCCCACAGCTCTGGAGTTCCGCCTCCTCATCCTCCTCAGTGTGCAGAAACTAACACGAAGGTCCCGCCTCCCTACAAAAGAGGGGCCCTCTCCAGATGCTAATGACACATGTGACTTGGCAGAGATGGCTAATGGACACGAGCAGAAGTGTGAAGGGATGGAGCAGTCAGAGCTCCCCCCACGGAAGCGACCCGATCGCCACGGAATCACCGTTGGGCACCCGGCCTGTAAACCCTCCTACGCTGCAAGAAGCGGAGGATACCCTAAGAGGCCTGGCCCGGCACCGGGAGGAGGTCGCCAGGATGGAAGCGAGCTGGCGTGCCCTAAAAATAAACTTGGAGCGGCGCCAATCCCTCTTACCTGAAGTGTCTGTACCGGAAGGTGAGGCACCCGTTCTAGTAGAGGAGCCCTTGCAATGTGATCCGGTTGACGTTGTCGCAGTGGAGGCACCCGTTCCTGCAAAAACCGCAGCACCGTCAGCACCCCAGATCCCGCTGTCTGCCCCGTCGCTGAGACAGAAGAAGCGACACCCGTCCTCATGGAGGAGGCCGCGCAGGCACCAGAGCACTACCTGCCTGTACCGGAGCCCCGGCTGTCATCTGATTTAGAGCCGTCTGCTTCCTCTGCAGGGGAGCGCCGCCAGGACTGGGGGGCGCCAGGAGAGCTGCCGCAAACCGGACATTGCAAGCTGCAGTGGAGTGGTGGAGACATGGAGCTGCTGGTGGAGGAGAATTTCAACCGGCGTCAGGAGGAAGAGTGGAGACGTTGGGAGAAGAAAGCAGAGCGACAAAGGGAGCAGCGAGAAACCCTAAAACTTCGCCAACGTAACCTGGAGAAGGACCGGGCAGATAAGGACCGGGTGAGAAAGGATAAAGGAACCCTGAGGGAGCCGCGGCGTAAGGGTGCAGTACGGAGCTTTAAATTGAAAGGTGGTTGGGGCTTCATCCAGGAGCCTGGACTTTATTTAGAAGTTTTTGTGACCCGGCGGGACGTGGAGACTCACCTCTCAGAAGGACACCCGGGGAGGGACCTGTTGCCAGGAGACTTGGTGACTTACACCCGACACTGGGGTTACAATGGGTGGTACGCCCTAAATGTTACCAGGTGCGACCCCTACTCCCCAGAGTGTCAGGAACCTGTGAGACCCTCGGAGCCTTCAGCCTCCCACATCCAGGCCTCTGCAAAAGTGCCCACCCCACGCCGTAAATCTCCACAGCCTCCCTCAGTGGTCTCCTCAGCAGCCCCAGCTATGGACATGATAACTATAGCTGGCCCGTACCCGGCGCCTGTTAGGCCCCCGGGGGTTCGTTCAGTCCGGGACATAGGGTTCCATACCCGGAGGGAGATGAAAGAGGTGGCCACACAGACCCAGATAGCGGGTCACGACTTGACTGTACAGGCCACACGACATCATCAGGTCCTGGTGGTCCTTGGTGCCTCGGATGTTTGGCAAGCATCAGAAGAGTACCAGGTGGTACCTGGAACACCCCAGCCAAAGAAGTATAAATAACCCGGACAGGGTCCCTGTATGTAAATAGTTAAATTGTTGATAACTAGTTAAATTGTTGATGTACCCGGATGGGTGAATGTTCATAAAAAAGTTTTTTAATTTAATAAAAAAAAAAAAAAAACACATTTTTCATTACTTTTATTACAGTCTCATCCTGCGACGCCATCGATCTCCTGTAAAAAAATGAAAAAAAAAAAAAAAGTATACCACCTGACCGACGCAGTCCATAGTAACGAGTGTCCCACGACGATCCAGCTCTGCTACATCAGAATGACAGGCAGAGCCTGTCATCCCGGCGCAGCACAGCTGATTACCTGCTTCCCGGCAGTGACGTCATCGGACTGGTTTACGGCCGGGATTACCCTGCAGTCACTGCAGTTATCGCGAAAAACTGCATGTGACCGCCAGGGAGAAGATAATGGCGGCCTCAAGCAGTCCAGGACGTGACCGCCGGAGATCTTCTGCCAGGTAAGTGCCGCTGACTCCTGACAGACCCGACCGACGGACACTCACAGTGACAGTGACAAATCCGATTCCGGTATTCGATATGACGAAAATATCGGTATTCGGAATCGAAAGGCCGATACAGCTAATATCGGCCGATATCCGATATTTGCAGTATCGTATCGCTCAACACTACTCAGGATGATAACTTCCATATCAAAAGACTGGGATGGTAGAATTAATCTGACATTTTAAAAAGGTTGCTTTGAGAATTAATTTAGAAGACATTGTATTTGAGATTCACTTATCTCTGGAGGTGTTCAACCCCTGATTTAACCTGTTGCTTCAAAGTTTATTGATGCAGTCTACTGATAATGTATTAATGTAATTAGAATGATACCATTTGCATGAATGAATGTTACCTTTTACTTGCTTCCACTCATGGCATCAATTCTTAAACATGTTAGGAGTAGTGTTGAGCGATATTGCTCGATATCTAAAAATATCGTATCGAAATTGTATCGCCGATAGCACTAAATATCATCGATATCCGATTTCGATAGCGGAAGTCCCATGTAAGTCTATGGGAACAAAATATCGCAACAAAAAAAACCCTTTCTTTCGTTGTAAACACAAAATATACACACATAGAATACATATATATATATATATATATATATATATATATATATACATGTCATTGTGACATATATATATATACATATATTTATAGTTTATACACTTCTACATAGTAAAATCGACTCTAATTCAATTGCCGGGTAAAGACGTGACATACCCATAGAAGTCGACGGGCTCGGTGCCGAGTACCCGAAAACCTCTGGCTCTGTGCGACTCAACTTGGGCGTCACGAACAGGATTCTGTAGCTCGCTATAAGCGAGTCCTGTGTGCCTGAATTGCACTGGTTTTGTGCTTGAGAATTGCTAAAATCATCAGAGAATGTATTTGCCATTTTTCCGCCATATCTGCGTCACGACGAGGCACTGGTGAAGAAGAAGGGCGTGCTCTTCGTGGGTGTCACTCACTCAGTGGCGTGAAAACGATGGCCGCCCACTGTAAATGGTACTGCAATGTAACATCGTGCCCACAGCTCTGGAGTTCCGCCTCCTCATCCTCCTCAGTGTGATAAGGTCCCGCCTCCCTACAAAAGAGGGGCCCTCTCCAGATATGACACATGTGACTT
This sequence comes from Oophaga sylvatica, assembly GCA_033576555.1. NCBI lineage: Eukaryota > Metazoa > Chordata > Amphibia > Anura > Dendrobatidae > Oophaga > Oophaga sylvatica. Next base: position 93,261 of record JARQOD010000780.1, on the reverse strand, counting down.
GGCAGAGATGGCTAATGGACACGACGAGCAGAAGTGGGAAGGGATGGAGCAGTCAGAGCTCTCCCCCCACGGAAGCGACCCGATCGCCACGGAATCACCGTTGGGCACCCGGCCTGTAAACCCTCCTACGCTGCAAGAAGCGGAGGATACCCTGAGAGGCCTGGCCCGGCACCGGGAGGAGGTCACCAGGATGGAAGCCAGCTGGCGTGCCCTAAAAATAAACTTGGAGCGGCGCCAATCCCTCTTACCTGAAGTGTCTGTACCGGAAGGTGAGGCACCCGTTCTAGTAGAGGAGCCCTTGCAATGTGATCCGGTTGACGTTGTCGCAGTGGAGGCACCCGTTCCTGCAAAAACCGCAGCACCGTCAGCAGCACCCCAAATCCCGCTGTCTGCCCCGGTCGCTGAGACAGAAGAAGCGACACCCGTCCTCATGGAGGAGGCCGCGCAGGCACCAGAGCACTACCTGCCTGTACCGGAGCCCCGACTGTCATCTGATTTAGAGCCGTCTGCTTCCTCCGCAGGGGAGCGCCGCCAGGACTGGGGGGCGACAGGAGAGCTGCCGCAAACCGGACACTGTAAGCTGCAGTGGAGTGGTGTAGACAAGGAGCAACTGGTGGAGGAGAATTACAATCGGCGTCAGGAGGAAGAGTGGAGACGTTGGGAGAAGGAAGCAGAGCGACAAAGGGAGCAGCGAGAAACCCTAAAACTTTGCCAACGTCACCTGGAGAAGGACCGGGCAGATAAGGACCGGATGAGAAAGGACAAAGGAACCCTGAGTGAGCCGCGGCGTAAGGGTGCAGTACGGAACTTTAAATTGAAAGGTGGGTGGGGCTTCATCAAGGAGCCTGGACTTTATTTAGAAGTCTTTGTGACCCGGCGGGACGTGGAGGCTCACCTCCCAGAAGGACACCCGGGGAGGGACCTGTTGCCAAGAGACTTGGTGACTTACACCCGACACTGGGGTTACAATGGGTGGTACGCCCTAAATGTTACCAGGTGCGACCCCTACTCCCAGTGTGTCAGGAACCTGTGAGACCCTCGAAGCCTTCAGCCTCCCACATCCAGGCCTCTGCAAAAGTGCCCACCCCACGCCGTAAATCTCCCCAGCCTCCCTCAGTGGTCTCCTCATCAGACCCACCCATCGACATGATATCGATACGTGGCCCGTACCCGGCGCCTGTTAGGCCCCCTGGGGTTCGTTCAGTCCGTGACATAGGGCTCCAGACCCGGAGAGAGATGAAAGAGGTGGCCACACAGACCCAGATAGCGGGTCACGACTTGACTGTACAGGCCACACGACGTCATCAGGTCCTGGTGGTCCTTGGTGCCTCGGAAGTTTGGCAAGCACCAGAAGAGTACCAGGTGGTACCTGGAAGAGGCCAGCCAAAGAAGTCTAAATAACCCGGACAGGGTCCCTGTATGTAAATAAATAGTTAAATTGTTTATGTACCCGGACGGGTGAATGTTCCAAAAAAATTTTTTTAATTTAATAAAAAAAAAAAAAACACAGTTTTCATTTCTTTTATTACTGTCTCATCCTGCTGCGACGCCATCGATCTCCTGTAAAAAAATGAAAAAAAAAAAAGTATACCACCTGACCGACGCAGTCCATAGTAACGAGTGTCCCACGACGATCCAGCTCTGCTACATCAGAATGACAGGCAGAGCCTGTCATCCCGGTGCAGCACAGCTGATTACCTGCTTCCCCGGCGGTGACGTCATCGGACTGACTGCTTTACGGCCGGGATTACCCTGCAGTCACTGCAGTTATCGCGAAAAACTGCATGTGACCGCCAGGGAGAAGGATGGCGGCCATCAAGCAGTCCAGGACGTGACCGCCGGAGATCTTCTGCCAGGTAAGTGCCGCTGACTCCTGACAGACCCGACCGACGGACACTCACAGTGACAGTGACAAATCCGATTCCGGTATTCGATAAGACGAAAATATCGAAATGAATTATCGAAAGGCCGATAGAGCTAATATCGGCCGATAGCCGATATTTGCATTATCGTATCGCTCAACACTAGTTAGGAGATATATGCAGGATTACAAGTTTGATTCAATATTATCTTTAAAAGTTTATTTTAGCAATTTACATTGCCAGCATTCATGTAATTATGATCCCACTGAGAAAATAACAGGCTGTAAACACTAATATTTGTTGTCCTACAGAATCATTATTTTTATTTGCTTAGGGGAAGAAAGTTGATGAATATATGCTGTACCTTACCAAATATGCCTCCAATAAAAAATGAAATAAAATGATTAAGTGCATTTTATTCAGTTTTACCTCTGAATTTCTCATTTTCAACTTTTAGAATGTAGGCATTTCTTGGTAGATGTCGATTGTCTTATGACTAAAATTCTGGTAATGTCCAATAGATAAAATTCCTTGCTTATGAAGATCTATGCAAATTGCTACAGGAAAGATGTATATCTTTGTACCATGTTAGCCAGTAGATAGAAAAATATTCAGAATTGAGAGTCCTCAGTGGTTGATACTTTTTAATTGCTAACTGAAAAGATGGTAACAAATTGCAAGCTTTCGAGATTCCTCAGGTCTCTTCATCAGGCAAAGACTTAAACAAAATCTGAAGAAACACATATTTCACATATGTAAAATATGTGTTTCTTCAGATTTTGTATTAGTCATTGCCTGATGAAGAGACCTGAGCAGTCTCGAAAGCTTGCAATTTGTTACCATCTTTTCAGTTAGCCATTAAAAGGTATCAACCACTGAGGACTCTCAAGTCTAAATATTTTTCTATGCAAATTGCAACATTCTCCTTTTCCCCTTTTTTTCTTTCATTACATTCTGTGTCACTTTCATTAAGCTGTACAAACTTGTACTACAAACGTACATATGTTATTTTTAGTCAGCTTTGTATATTACATGAATACTTATATAGAAAGCGATCAAAACATTATAACTACCTGAAAATTGTATCAATAAAAATGTCAGATCAGGGCACAAATAATAAGCGTTCACACAGCTCCATATTTAGAAAAATTAAAACGCTACTGGTCTTGGAAAATGGTGTAATTTCAGATTTTTTTTCACCACTTAAAAACGTTTGATATCTACATACTCGTACAGACCTGGAAAATCATATTGCCATGTCAATTTTACCATATGGTAAATAAAAAACCCCAAAACAATTGTGAAATTGCATTTTTTTTCCAATTTGAACACTCTTGGAATTTTCTCCCCCTTTCCAGTGCATCACATGATAAAATTAAATAATAATAATAATAATAATAATAATAATAATCTTTATTTATATAGCGCCATCATATTCCGCAGCGCTTTACAGTTTAACAGTTTCAAAACACAAGTCATAAGTAACAACGTTAACAATACAGTAATTAAAGCAAAATAAGACGGCCCTGCTCGTGAGAGCTTACAATCTACAATGAGGTGGGGGAGATACAAAATACAGGTGTGTATATACAATGGTGCATTTACAATGATGGTCCAGCCATCTTAAGGGAGTGAGGGATGGATGGAGATAGTGAATGGGCTACACACACACACACACTTACACATAGAGTGACTTTGATTAGTGAATGTGATAGGCCGCTCTGAACAAATGTGTTTTGAGGGAGCGCCTGAAACCATGCAAATTGTGGATAGTCCTAATTTCTTGGGGTAGAGCATTCCAGAGGATTGGCGCAGCGCGGGAGAAGTCTTGGAGTCGGGAGTGGGAGGTACGGATTAGTGCAGAGGTTAGTCGAAAGTCGTTTGCAGAGCGCAGCAGTCGGTTAGGCTGATAGATAGAAATGAGGGAGGAGATGTAGGGGGGTGCTGCAGTGTGGAGAGCTTTGTGGGTGAGAACAAGTACTTTGAATTGGATCCTATAATGAATGGGCAGCCAGTGTAAGGACTGGCGAAGAGCGGACGCGTCCGAGTACCGATTAGCCAGATGGATAACCCTGGCTGCTGCATTAAGGATGGACTGGAGAGGGGATAGTCGAGTAATGGGGAGGCCAAGTAATAGAGCGTTACAGTAGTCCAGGCGGGAGTGGATCAATGCTACAGTGAGGGTTTTTGTTGTTTCCATGGTGAGAAAAGGGCGGATTCTAGAGATGTTCTTTAGGTGTAGGCGGCAAGAGCGGGCAAGAGATTGTATATGGGAGGTGAAGGAGAGATTGGTATCAAACATAACACCCAGACAGCGAGCCTGCTGCCGGGGTGTTATTATGGTGCCGCCCACTGAGAGGGGAAATGTCAGATTTAGGGAGGTTAGTAGACGGCGGGAGCAGAAGAAGTTCAGTTTTGGAGAGGTTGAGTTTCAGATAGAGAGCAGACATGATGTTGGAGACTGCGGACAGACAGTCGGTGGCGTTCTGTAGTACAGCGGGAGTAAGGTCGGGGGATGACGTGTATAATTGTGTGTCATCAGCAAATCTGCTGATGGTCTGTCCAATTGGGGCGGTGTAGAGAGAGAAGAGAAGGGGGCCAAGGACTGAGCCCTGGGGTACACCGACAGTGAGAGGTAGAGGAGGTGAAGTGGAGCCAGAGAACGAAACACTGAAGGAGCGGTCAGAAAGATAGGAGGAGAACCAGGAGAGAACAGTGTCCTTAATACCTAGAGAGTGGAGCCTGGACAGTAGGAGACGGTGGTCAACCGTGTCGAAAGCTGCAGAAAGGTCGAGTAGAATGAGCAGAGAGTGGTCGCCGTTACGTTTTGCTGTCAGAAGGTCATTGGTCACTTTGATGAGTGCAGTTTCAGTCGAATGTAGGGGTCGGAAGCCGGACTGTGAAGGGTCTAGGAGGGAGTGAGTGGAGAGGTAACGGGTGAGGCGGGAGTAGACTAGGCGCTCCAAAAGTTTGGAGATGAAGGGGAGATTGGAGACCGGTCTGTAGTTGTTTGTGCAGGAAGGGTCAAGAGCGGGTTTCTTTAGTAGTGGAGTAATGATGGAGTGTTTGAAGGAGGATGGGAAAATGCCAGAGGAGAGTGAGAGATTGAAGATTGTAGTTAGGTGAGTTGTGACAACAGGAGAAAGAGACTGGAGGAGATGTGAGGGGATGGGGTCGGTAGTGCATGTAGTCGGACGAGAGGAAGAGAGGAGTCTGGAGACTTCTTCTTCTGTGATGGGATCAAATGTGGAAATTGAGCCAGGGGAAATGCAGGGTGGGATGGGAGTCACAGCACTTGGTGGTTGAGAGCAGATTTCCTGACGGATAGTATCTATTTTTTCTATAAAGTGGGAGGCCAGGTCATCAGCACAAATGTCTGTGATAGGGGCTTGTGCTTTTGGCCTGAGGAGGGAGTGAAAAGTGTCAAAAAGTTTCTTGGGGTTGTTGGCTAGTGAGGAGATCAGTGTGGTGAAGTAGGTCTGTTTGGCGAGGTGAAGGGCAGCATTATAAGTTCTTAACATGAATTTAAAGTGGATGAAGTCTTCTGGTGTGCGGGTTTTTCTCCATAGGCGTTCAGCACTCCTAGAGCATCGCTGGAGAAGGTGAGTTTGCGATGTGAGCCAGGGCTGTTTTACTGTGTGTTTGGAAGTTCTGAGGGTGAGCGGTGCTACTTGGTCAAGGGTGCTTCTAAGAGTGTCATTGTAGTGCTGAACAGCCAGATTAGGACAAGAAAAAGAGGAGATTGGGGACAGCGAAGAGTGTAGGGAGTCTGAAAGTGTCTGAGGGTTAATGGCTTGCAGATTTCTGAATGTGCGGTAGGTAGGAGTTCGCTGGGGTGGTGGAGGATTTGTGAGCGTGAAGGAGAGAATGTTGTGGTCAGAGAGTGGAAGCGGTGAGTTATTTAGGTGGGAAATTGAACAGAGGCGGACAAAGACCAGGTCAAGGGTGTTGCCATCCTTGTGTGTCTCAGAGGTTGAAAGCTGTGAGAGGCCTAGAGAAGTGGTTAGTGATAGAAGCTGAGATGCAGATGTGGAAGTAGGACTGTTAATGGGGATGTTGAAGTCTCCAAGGATAAGGGTTGGTAGTTCTGAGGACATGAAGTGTGGCAGCCAGGCTGAAAGTGGTCAAGGAACTGGGTGGATGAGCCTGGGGGCCGATATATGACCGCTATTCTGAGGGAGAGGGGATGGAAGAGCCTGATGGTGTGGACCTCAAAAGAAGGGAATGAGAGTGATGGAATTGGGGGGATGACCTGGAAAGTGCATTGTGGGGACAGGAGTATGCCAACTCCACCACCATGTCTGTTTGTGGGTCTCGGGGAATGGGAGAACTGTAAGCCACCATAGGAAATGGCAGCAGGGGAGACCGTGTCAGAATCCTGAATCCAGGTTTCAGTGAGGGCCAACAGATGAAGAGAGTTGTTCAGAAAGTAGTTGTGCAGGAAAGATAGTTTATTGCATGCAGACCTTGGATTCCAGAGGGCACAGTTGAAAGAAGGAGATGAGGGAGTGCAAGTAATATTAACAAGCCCTCATACAGCTATGGATATGGTAGAATAAAAAATTATGGCTTTTGGAATAA
>JARQOD010000780.1:38814-86718 GCA_033576555.1 Oophaga sylvatica | reverse complement strand
TTTTGGGAGCAAAATTTTTTTTGTTACGAAGTTAGAAGGGTTAAAATTTGACCAGCGATTTCTCATTTTTACAACACCATTTTTATTTTAGGGACCACATCACATTTGAAGTCACTTTGAGGGGTCTATACGATAGAAAATACCCAAAAGTGACACCATTCTAAAAACTGCACCCCACAAGGTGCTCAAAACCACATTCAAGAAGTTTATTAACCCTTTACGTGTTTCACAGGAACTGAAGCAATGTGGAAGGAAAAAATTAACATTTAACTTTTTTTGCAAAAACTTTACTTCGGAACCTATTTTTTTTATTTTCACAACTGTTAAAAGAAAAAATTAACCACAAAATTTGTTGTGCAATTTCTCCTGAATAAGCCGATACCCCATATGTGGGGGTAAACCACTTTTTGGGCGCACGGTAGAGGTCGCAAGGGAAGGAGCGACATTTGACTTTTTCAACGCAGAATTGGCTGGACGCCATGTCGCGTTTGTAGAGGCCCTGATGTGTCTAAACAGTGGAAACCCATCACAAGTGACCCCATTTTGGAAACTAGACCCCCTAAGGAACTTATCTAGATGTGTGGTGAGCACTTTGAACCTCCAAGTGCTTCACAGAAGTTTATAACATAGAACCGTGAAAATAAAAAATCATATTTTTTCCACAAAAACAATCTTTTTACCCCAATTATTATTTTCCCAAGGGTAACAAGACCCCAAAAGTTTTTGTGCAATTTGTCCTGAGCATGCTGATACCCCATATGTGGGGGTAAACCACTGTTTGGGTGCATGGCAGAGCTTGGAAGGGAAGGAGCGCAGTTTGACTTTTTCAGCGCAGAATTGGCTGGACGTCATGTCATGTTTGTAGAGGCCCTGATGTGTCTAAACAGTGGAAACCCCCCACAAGTGACCCCATTTTGGAAATTAGACCCCCTATGGAACTTATCTAGATGTGTGGTGAGCACTTTGAACCACCAAGTGCTTCACAGAAGTTTAAAACTCCCGGGCATGAAAATAAAAAGTCATATTTTTTCCACAAACCTGATCGTTTAGTCCCCAATTTTTTATTTTCCCAAGGGTAACAGGAGAAATTAGACCACAAAAGTTGTTGTCCAATTTGTCCTGAGTACGCTGATACCCCATATGTGGGGTGTGACCACTGTTTGGGCGCACGGCAGGGCTTGGAAGGGAAGGAGCGCCGTTTGACTTTTTCAAACCAAAATTGGCTGGAATTGAAATTGGACGCCATGTCACGTTTGGAGAGCCCCTGATACGCCTAAACAGTCGAAACCCCCCACAAATCACACCATTTTGGAAACTAGACCCCTTAAGGAACTTATCTAGATGTGTGGTGAGCACTTTGAACCCCCAAGTGCTTCACAGAAATTAATAAACGTAGAGCCGTGAAAATAAAAAATCATTTTTTTCCTCAAAAATGATTCTTTAGCCCGCTATTTTTTTTATTTTCCCAAGGGTAACAGGAGAAATTGGTCCCAAAAAGTTATTGTGCAATTTTTCCTGTGTACGCTGATACCCCATATGTGGGGTGAAACCACTGTTTGGGAGTGCTTGGAAGGGAAGGAGCTCCATTTTGTAATGCAGACTTTGATGGAATGTTCTGCTGGCGTCATGTTGTGTTTGCAGAGCCCTTGATGTACCTAAACAGTAGAAACCCCCTGCAAGTGACACCATTTTGGAAACTAGACCCCCCAAGGAGCTTATCTAGATGTGTGGTGAGCACTTTGAACCCCCAAGTGCTTCACAGAAATTTATAAACGCAGACCTGTGAAAATAAAAAAATCTTTTTTTTTCTTAAAAATGATTTTTTTAGCCAGCTATTTTTTATTTTCCCAAGGGTAACAGGAGAAATTAGAACCCCAAAATTGGTGTGCAATTTGTCCTGAGTATGCTGATACCCCATATGTTGGGGTAAACCACTGTTTGGGCGCACGGCAGGGCTCGGAAGTGAGGGAGCGCTATTTGACTTTTTGAAAGCCACGTCGTGTTTGGAGACCCCCTGATGTGTCTAAACAGTGGAAACCCCCCACAAGTGACCCCATTTTGGAAACTAGACCCCTTAAGGAACTTATCTAGATGTGTGGTGAGCACTTTGAACCCCCAAGTGTCTCACAGAAATTTATAAACGCAGAGCTGTGAAAATAAAAAATCATTTTTTTTCTCAAAAATGATTTTTTTAGCCAGCTATTTTTTATTTTCCCAAGGGTAACAGGAGAAATTAGAACCCCAAAATTGGTGTGCAATTTGTCCTGAGTACGCTGATACCCCATATGTTGGGGTAAACCACTGTTTGGGCGCACGGCAGGGCTCGGAAGGGAGGGAAGGCTATTTGACTTTTTGAACGCCACGTGTGTTTGGAGACCCCCTGATGTGCCTAAATAGTGAAAATCCCTCAATTCTAGCTCCAACCCTAATCCCAACACACCCCTAACCCTAATCCCAACCCTAATCCTAACCTAAATCCCAACCCTAATTCCAACCTTAATTGTAACCCTAACCTTAATTGTAACCCTAACTCTAATTGTAACCCTAACCCTAATTTTAACCCTAACCCTAATTGTAACCCTAACCCTAATTCTAACCCTAATTATAACCCTAACCCTAAGGCTAGGTTCATTTTGCGTTTTACCAGCCCGTTCAACACATAGCGTTGACGGGTTGGAAACGGTATAGCATAACGCGATCGCGTTATGCTATACCCGCTAGCGCAGAGGAATCAGCAGATGATTCATCTGCGCTAGTGGTGACGGAGCCCAGATGCTGCAGCCCGCGTCCGAGGCTCCATCACTGAATGATGGCACGTCGCAAACGCATGCCGCTTTACGGCATGCGTCGCGATGAGCCCTCAAATGGGGGTGAATGGCAGCGTTAATGGACTACGTTACACCGCGTTATACCGCGGTGTAACGCAGTCCGTCTAACGGACTGCCATAACGCAGTATGAACCCAGCTTAACCCTAACGCTAATTATAACCCTAACCCTAATGCTAACCCTAACCCTAATGCTAACCCTAACCCTAATTATAACCCTAACCCTAATTATAACCCTAACCCTAACAGAAAAATGAAAATAAATATAATTTCTATTTTTTATTATATGTCCCTAACTAAGGGGGTGATAAATGGGGGGATATGTACTGTTTTTTTTATTTTGATTACTGTGATAGTTTATCACAGTGATCAAAATGCACTTTCTGGAGAATAAATGAAAAAAAATTTGAATCTGCCGCCAAGCAGATCGGCGGGCGCACTGCGCATGCGCCTGCCATTTTTTTTTTCCAGGAAGAAGACCGGGAGGATCGGAGGACAAACACATAACGCAGACATACTTTTAATGCTTTTTAAAATAAAAAAAAACTGTTTTACCCCTTTCCTACATCGGGTGTAATAGTATGCCAATGCTGGACTCCCTCAGTTTGGTGCAGGCTCCGTCGCTGATCTCACACATTTCCGAGCACATATCAGCTGATATATACAGCTGACATGTGCCCTCAACAGCTGAGGATGGAATCGCAATCCACCAGTGGCTGTTAACTAGTTAAATGCCACTGACAGCGACTTGCAAGACTTGCAAGAAATACGCACCAGTGTGCTTTAGAAAAAACGGAAATTCAGTGCGCTATACTGTAAAATCACACTGACATGTTTAATAAAGAATAGAGAGAATAGATATACACACATAGAATACACATATATATATATTTACACGTCATTGTGACACATATACTGTATATATATATATATATATATATATATATATATACCGTGTATAAGCTGAGATTTTCATCACCTTTTTTCGTGCTGAAAATGCCCCCTCGGCTTATACACGAGTCATAGGGCAGAAACCAGTGGGGAGGGGATGCCGCGGCAGGAGCCGGTGGCTGGGATCATACTCACCCCTCCCCGTGCCATCGCTGAGGTCCCTGCAATCCTGCGTTCTCCCCTGCTTCCTGCAGCTCTCCATCACTGAGCGGTGATGTAATACCCGCTCATTAAGGTCATGTAATATGGACGCGACGCCACTCCCATGGGCGTGGCCTCCATATTCATGGCCTTAATGAGCGTTATTACATCGCCGCTCAGTGCTGGAGAGCTGCAGGAAGCAGGGAGAACGCAGGATTGCAGGGACGCTCAGCGATGGCATGGGGAGGGGTGAGTATGATGGAGGAGAGGACAAGGAGCACGGAGCTGGACTGGGGATAGAATGGTGGACGGGGGAAGCATGGAGGAGGACGGGGGGGAGAACAGAGGACGGGAAGCATGGAGGAGGACGGGGGAAGCATGGAGGAGGACGGGGGGAGAATGGAGGACGGGGGAAGCATGGAGGAGGACAATGAGCACGGAGCAGGACGAGGGGAGGATGGAGGGCACAGAGGAGCACGGAGCAGGACGGGGGAGAGGATGGAGGGCACAGAGGAGCACGGAGCAGGACGGGGGGGCACAGGAGGACGGAAAAGGAATGGGGGAGCACAGTGGAGGACGGAGCAGGAGAGGGGGGAGTACAGAGGAGAATGGGGGAGCACAGAGCTGGATGGGGGAGCAAGGAGCAGGACGGGGGCAGCACAGAGCAGGAGGGAAGTTTATACACCCGGCTTATACACGAGTCAATAAGTTTTCCCAGTTTTTTGTGGCAAAATTAGGAGGGTCGGCTTATACACGGGTCGGCTTATACACGAGTATATACGGTATATATATTTATACACTTCTACATAGCATAGTAGCCAATAATTCAATTGCCGGCGTCAGTAAAATCATTACAGAACCCGACATGAAATGACACATGATTTACATACAGTAAACCATTTCATTTCATGTAGTTTGATATATTGTTTTGATTAACAATTATATGAGTGTATGTGTGCAAAATTTCAGACGTGTAGGTGTTAATTTAATATGTAAATTCGTCATAATAAAAATGTGTGGGCTCCCGCAGTATTTTCTGCACCAGAGAGGGGAAGCCAGTGAGTGAGGACAGATATTACTAGCCTTGAGAGGGACCGTTGTTTTTGGGCCCCCCTGGCTACTAACATCTGGCCCCAGCCACCCCATAAAAGGCACATCTATTATTAGATGCGCCTTTTAGGGCACTTAGCCTGTCTATTCCCATTGCCTTTAGCAGGGGCTAATGGGTTAATAATGGGTTAATGTCACCTTGCTATTGAAAGGTGACATTAATCCGGGTTAATAATGGAGAGGTGTCAATTAGACAACTATCCATTATTAATCCTATTGTAGTAAATGGTTAAAAAAAACACGCACATTAATTTAAAATTATTTTAATGAAATAAATACACATAGTTTTTGACCACATTTTATTGTACTGGTAATCCTTCTGAATCCATTGTTCTCCTGTAATAAAAATAAAATAAAAAGCAACAACATCCATACCTCTCCACCGTTCAAACAGGGCCCACTCTGCAATCCATCTGAAGGAGTTAACAGGTTTACAGCAGGGACCAATGCTAATGCTACCAGCCCTGCTGTAAACCCCCCAGAATGAATGAGTTTATCTCTGTGGAGGCTCCATGGCTGACCAGAGATTAAGTGATTACCGTGGGAAACTTAATTGATTTTTTCCCACGCTGTCAAATCACCCCACCGGTAGTCATTGAGGCTGCGCGGAGTCACTGGCTGACCTGAAGTGAACTCAAAACACGAGCAAAATTTTATAAAATCGGGAAAAATCTGTAACATTCGGTAAAAAGTGCGGGAAAATATTTGCATTGCCACAAAAGTATTTTTAGATCTTTGGCAATGATAATGGTGGTGTTCAATGTACGTGGGGCATGTGTTTGATGAGAGGAAGGGGTTTGCAGAGCTCAGAGGTGCGGCAAGCTTGTAAACAGTAATTTGTTTTTCCTAACTTTATGTGTGCACATTGCGGCTAGCCAATCAAGGCGCAGGAAACATCTACAATGTCCTGACACAACGGCTTGTGTCATTGGCTGCTGAAATCACATGTCCCTCTCCATATAAAGAGTGGACATCTTGTTTTAGTGCAATTTTGACATTGTAACAGTGCAGAGAGGCTGCTCCTGATGCTGGCAGTGCTGGCTGCTAGATTTTAGCTAGTTAGCTAGGTGGTTGTCCCTTACTCAGATAGTTTAGCTAGGTAGTTTCCTGTGTAGCTGTGAAATTGACCTTCAAGTAATTTTTTTTGCCATTACTGAAGTCCACAGAAAAAGCCAGCAGGGCACATGTCATACAAGTGTGTTGTGCACTGCTTTTATTGTGCTCCATGCACGAGTATAGCGTTCTAAATCTTATTAAATCACTAAATGTAAAACAGCATGCCATATCTCACCTTGTCATTTAGTGGTGTGGTGACATTGTTCTATGATTTCAGCTGTTGTGCATGAAGACATTTTGGGGGGGGCAGTTGCTACTGTGATTCACCGTGCCATATCTCACCTTGTTATTTAGTGAAATTCCCCAGTGTGCATAGCTCATGCACATTAAAAAAATATTAATTTTTTTCTCATTTACATTTTTAACTCACATTTTCTGTTGCAAAACGTGATACAGCTCGCCGTATCCCACATTGTCATTGTGTTGGGTTGAAACTAAGCTGTCTGCAGACCTCATGCACATAACAAAAAAAAATTATGTTGCTAAACGTGATGCAGCCTGCCATATCCCACAATGTAATTTTGTGGCAGTGAAATTGTTGTGTGTGCATAGAAAAAACAACAGTTTTTTTTTTTTTTTTTACCAATGTGATACAGCAAGCTAAATCCAAATTTGAAATTGTTTGGAGCATATTTTCTGTTGCAAAACGTGATACAGCTCGCCGTATCCCACATTGTCATTGTGTTGGGTTGAAACTAAGCTGTCTGCAGACCTCATGCACATAACAAAAAAAAAAATTATGTTGCTAAATGTGATACAGCCTGCCATATCCCACAATGTAATTTTGTGGCAGTGAAATTGTTGTGTGTGCATAGAAAAAAACGACAGTTTTTTGGTTTTTTTTACCAATGTGATACAGCAGGCTAAATCCAAATTTGAAATTGTTTGGAGCATATTTTCAAGGTTATACAGGCGTCACCCACACTAAAAAAAAATCTTCTGTTCCTATCGTCGTACAGTAGGGGCAGGGCCGACTGGGACAAAAAAGCAACCCTGCCACACAAACCCTACCACCCTACCAGCCCACATACTATAACATTCCACTCCCCCAATCAGTGAATTTTACTCTACCTTGTCATGCCCCTCAATATTCCTCTTAAAGGAATTATTTGAAGAGCCATGTGTGAATGGCGCCGCAGTGCGCATGATCGACCACAGCTCCATTTACATGGTGCTTTTTAGAGCACCGGTTCTCGGGATCCTGGTGGGTCCCAGCAGTCGGATCCCAGCTACTGGAATGTTCTCATTATAGGGGATAACTTGGGATAATTCATTTAAATTGGTTTTCCAATATTTATTTTTATTTTCCCTTAGGAATACTGAGAGTAATAAACATTATTGACCCTCCCAATGTCGCCTCTCCCACAACAGGACAGAAGTGCTACTGTACAGTGTACATATACAGGACAGGAGGAGTGGTACTGGTTCACCCGCTAGGGCAGTGGGATACTCGGTTCTGGGCCGGTGTCTTAAAGGGATGTGTCACAGCGGCAGTGACCCGGTCTGTGGCCCTGGGCGTCCAATAAAAGGGGAATAATTACAGGGGATGATAGAGTTTTTAGTAAAGTGTTCGTGACCCACCTGTGTTTTCTGGTCAGAGGTGACCAGCTCTGCAGTGCAGATCCTCTGAGACTAATGGTGTAATGCAGCAGAGTTGGTATAGCTCTCCACAGTCAGAGCTTGTTGTCTCAGGGCAGAGAGATGTGATGGAGAGAGTGATGGTGCTGGGTGATGCAGCAGAGTGGAGTGTGTGCCGCATGAAGAACTTGAGGAGACAGTCAGATGCAGTTTCCAAGGCTTTACTCACAGTTCAGGTGCATGCAATACAGGTGCCCGCTTGGTACAGTGTCCTCCAGGTGAGGGGCTCAGCAAACTCCCAGGTAGATTGGGATGCACCTTTCCAGGACTCCTTTCTGTATGTTTCTTTCTCTGCCATCTCACTGTGTTATTTTACTCGCCTCTCCTTCCTCGCAACACCTCGCAACCAGTGTCCCAAACCAGTATCCGCGAACGTCTTCTCTGCATTTCCTTGCTTCTATATGGCTACCTTTTCGGCGAAGATAATTGCGGTTCAGAAGCTGAGGCACCTAGAGATGCCACTGCCTCTGGCTTGCTAGCTGAGTCTTAAATTTCTCCACTAGGCTAAGAGGCCGGTGTCCCTTCTGCGACCTGGTCCCTCCACAACTGGATCGGACCGCACAGATGGATCACTCACTATCCGTGCCCCTAGGATCCCTTCTTTCCTTCCAGAAGCTTCCCTCTATGCTTCTCTTTCTCTCACGTTCTCTGCCTGGGGCCGAGCTGCTTCTAGCTCCAGGTCCCTCCCAGACTCTCTCTCCCATGATACCCCTGCGGAAGTCTATTCCCCTTCTGGGCATTGATTCCACCCCTATGGCGGAGAATAAACCCCAGTTTTCTACTCAGGTGATAATGAGGGTTGAACCAGATCATCAGGAGAGTTGCAAATTTCTGGTGCTGTATAATCTGCATGACATTATTGTACTAGGTTTCCCTTGGTTACAGTCTCATAATCCTGTTTTGTTTTGGAAATCTGTGTCTGTGACCAGTTGGGGCTGCCAATGTGTTAATGCCGACACTCCTGTTTTTTCTGCCTCTCCCAAGTCTCAGGATGTTCCTGACTTTTTGACTGATTTTTCAGATGTATTTAGTGAAAGTAAATCTGCATCTTTGCCCCCTCACAGGAGCTACGATTGCGCTATTGAATTAGTGCCTGGTGGTAAATTTCCTAGAGGTCGCCTTTCTAACTTGTCTGTACCTGAACACGATGCTATGCGATCTTATATCAAGGAGTCATTGGAGAAGGGTCATATCAGACCATCCTCTTCACCCTTGGGTGCCGGTTTTTTCTTTGTGGCCAAAAAGGATGGTTCATTGAGGCCGTGTATTGATTATCGTCTCTTGAATAAGATCACTGTGACGTATCAATATCCGTTACCCTTGATTTCTGACCTGTTTTCCAGGGTGAAAAGTGCTAGTTGGTTTACCAAGCTTGACCTCAGGGGGGCATATAACCTTATTCACATTAAGCATGGGGATGAATGTAAGACGGCGTTTAATACCCCAGAGGGGCATTTTGAGTACCTAGTGATGCCCTTTAGGCTGACTAATGCTCCTTCCGTCTTTCAATCCTTCATGAATGATATTTTCAGGGATTTTGTGGATAAATTTCTGATTGTTTATTTGGATGATATCTTGATTTTTTCCAATGACTGGGACTCTCATGTGAAACATGTTCGGACTGTGTTCCAGATTTTGAGAGAGAATGCACTGTATGTGAAGGGATCAAAGTGTCTTTTTGGCGTACAGAAGGTCTCATTTCTGGGATTCATTTTGTCTCCGTCTGTTATTGAAATGGATCCGGTCAAGGTTCAAGCCATCTGTGATTGGGTCCAACCTACTTCATTAAAGGCTCTTCAGAGATTTTTGGGTTTTGCCAATTTTTATCGTAAATTTATTGGTAATTTCTCCGGTATTGTTAAACCATTGACTGATTTGACCAAAAGAAGGTTCTGATGTGGTGAATTGGCCTCCTGAGGCAGTCTCTGCGTTTCAGGAACTTAAGCAGAGATTCACTTCTGCTCCTGTTCTACGGCAGCCTGATGTTTCTCTACCTTTTCAGGTGGAGGTTGATGCCTCTGAAATTGGGGCAGGTGCCGTTTTGTCCCAAAGAGATCCAGAGACCTCTAAGAGTAACCCTTGTGCCTTTTTCTCTCGAAAATTTTCTCCAACTGAACGTAATTATGACGTGGGTAATCGGGAGTTATTGGCCATGAAGTGGGCCTTTGAAGAGTGGAGACATTGGCTGGAAGGAGCCAAACATCAGGTGGTGGTCCTCACGGACCATAAGAATCTGGTTTATCTCGAATCAGCCAAGTGACTTAATACTAGACAGGCCAGTTGGGCCTTGTTTTTCACATGTTTTAATTTTGTGGTTTCTTTTCTTCCTGGCACTAAGAATTTTAAGGCGGATGCCCTCTCGAGGAGTTTCTTTGCGGACTCTCCAGAGTTATCTGATCCTACTGTTATTTTGAAAGAGGGTGTAGTTTTTTCCGCCATCTCGCCCAATTTGAGACTGGCCTTGGAAGGGTGTCAGGAGGATAAACCTTAGCGCTGCCCTATTGGGAAATTGTTTGTCCCAGACCAGTGGAAGAAGAGTGTGATGTCTGAGATTCATTGTTGGCTGGTCATCCCGGGATTTTTGGTACCAGACACTTGGTGAGTCAGTCCTTTTGGTGGCCTACTTTGTCTCGTGACGTCAGGGAATTTGTGCAGTCCTGTGGGACTTGCTCTCGCTCCAAGCCTTGCTCTCGCTCAAGTGGTTTGTTAATGCCATTACCTGTGCCCAAGAGGCCATGGACCCATATCTCTAAGGATTATATTTCCGACCTCCCTGTTTCTCAGAGAATGACAGTTATCTGGGTAATCTGTGATAGGTTTTCCAAGATGATACATCTTGTGCCATTACCTAAGTTGCCTTCCTCCTCCGAATTGGTGCCTTTGTTCCTTCAGCACGTGGTTCGGTTACATGGCATTCCGGAGAACATTGTGTCTGACAGAGGAGTCCGGTTTGTTTTACAGATTTTGGAGGACATTTTGGAGACTTGGGTATACTAATGATCACAGACTGAACATGAGTCAACAGTGTGATGCAGCAGCAAAAAAGGCAAATACAATTCTAGGATGTATCAGCAGAAGCATACAGTCTAGATCACGTGAGGTCATTATTGCCCTCTACTCCTCTTTGGTCAGACCTCATCTGGAATACTGTGTCCAGTTTTGGGCACCACATTTTAAAAAAGACATCAACAAACTGGAGCAAGTTCAGAGAAGAGCCACCAGAATGGTGACCAGTCTGCAAACCATGTCCTATGAGGAACGGTTGCAGGATTTGGGAATGTTTAGCTTGCAAAAAAGAAGACTGAGAGGAGACTTAATAGCTGTCTACAAATATCTCAAGGGCTGTCACATTGTAGAAGGATCATCTTTATTCTCATTTGCACAAGGAAAGACTAGAAGCAGTGGGATGAAACTGAATGGGAGGAGACACAGATTAGATATTAGAAAAAACTTTTTGACAGTTAGGGTGATCAAGGAGTGGAACAGGCTGCCACGAGAGGTGGTAAGTTCTCCTTCAATGGAAGTCTTCAAACAGAGGCTGGACAGACATCTGTCTGGGATGATTTAGAGAATCTTGTTTTGAGCAGGGGGTTGGACCAGATGGCCCAGGAGGTCCCTTCCAACTCTACCATTCTATGATTCTATGATTCTATGATTCTAAACTTGGTGTTCTCTTGTTGTCTTTCTCCTCTGCTTTTCATCTTCAGACCAATGGACAAACTGAGAGAACAAACCAGACCTTGGAGACTTATTTGAGATGTTTTGTGTCTGCTGATCAAGATGACTGGGTCTCTTTTTTGCCTTTGGCTGAGCTTTCTCTTAATAATAGGGCTAGCTCTGCCACCTTGATGTATCCATTTTTCTGCAATTTTGGGTTTCACCCTCGATTTTCTTCGGGACAGGCGGAGGCTTCTGTCTGTCCGGGTGTTGACTCTGTTGTGGAACGAATGCAGCAGATTTGGGACCAGGTAGTGGAGAGGTTGTCTCTCTCTCAGGAGAAGGCCCAATGGTTTGCCAACCGGCATAGGACTGATGGTCCTCGGTTTAAAGTGGGGGACTTGGTTTGGTTGTCCTCAAGAAATATCCCTATGAGGGTTGCATCTCCAAAGTTTAAGCCCAGGTTCATTGGACCTTATAAGATCATGGAGATTCTTAATCCTGTTTCCTTCTGTTTGCTTCTTCCATGGACATTTAAGATCCATAACGTGTTCCTCAAGTCTTTATTGAAGAGGTTTGTCGAGCCAGTGGTTCCTATGGCTGTGCCTCCTGACCCTGTTTTGGTTGAGGGCAATCTGGAGTATGTGGTTGAGAAAATATTGGATTCTCGTTTTTCTAGACAGAAACTCCAGTATTTGGTTAAGTGGAGAGGTTATGGTCAGGAGGACAATTCTTGGGTGTTTGCTTCAGACATCCATGCTAGGAGACTGATCCGTGTCTATCACCGAGCTCATCCTGATCAGCCTGCTTGCACAAGTGAGGGTTCGGTGACCCCTCCTCAAGGGGGGGTACTGTTATGAATGTGCTAGAGATGGTTTCTGAGCAGAGGCTCCCTCTGGTGGTTACAGACAGTACTGACCCTTTCAGCGAGGAGTGGCAATCTGGGTTCACTGACTGGTCTGATATAAGGGAGGTTCCCTCCCATGATGGTTGCCGGTGATCAATTGTTCTTGTCTCAATTGTGGTTCCTGGTTCATTTGGAAGTTTGCTGGAGTCTTGCCTGCATCTCCTGCTTTCAGATAAGATATTTCTTGCTTTTATTTTTGTGCTTGCTTTTTGCATTGTTTTCTGCACTTTTGTGGAGGTCAGCCAGGTCCCCTCCTGGGGCCTGAGCGCCTCACAATTTGTCTGCAGCCACTGTTGTTTGCTCATTTGCTTTTTCCTGTTTTTTCAGCGGCTGCAGCTTGTTTTTTGTTCACACTGATATCTGATTTAGTGGGTGGCAAGATCGTGTGATCTCAGTATTTTTGTAATCAGAATTGTTGGATTTTTGCAGGGTTTTCTGGGTTGCAGAAAGTAATCTCTCCTGTCCTATCCTATTTAGTCAGCTTGTGGCCCCAGCGTTTGCTCAGTCTATTTTTGCCTATGTTTGTATTTTCATCTTGTCTAACCGACATTATATGTTTGGGGGCTTCCTATTTTCTTTGGGGATCTGCTCCGGGGCAGATAGCTTTCATCTTTCTGCCTTTAGGTGTAGTTATCTCTCAGGCTGTGACTAGGCGTCTAGGATCAACGTAGGAACGCTCCACGGCTACCTCTAGTTGTGTCGTTAGTTTAGGAATCTGCAACCCATCAGTTACCAACATCTCAGGTGTTCGGCTGCCCTGCTGTTGTTCCTGTCCTCCTCAGCTACTGAAACATAACAGTTCAGCTGTTAGAGAAGGAGTCTGAAGTCTGCAGCTTGAAGCTTAGTTCAAACGAGTGGAGGCTAGTAAAAATGGAACGGAAACCACTCCAGCCTAGTCAGAACTGAGTCAAGTGAGTGCAGCTCAGTGAGAAAGCGTGCCAGGAGACAGGAGGACAGGAGAAGTGGTACTGTGCAGTGTATATACAGGACAGGAGAAGTAGTACTGTGCAGTGTATATATACAGAACAGGAGAAGTGATACTGTGCAGTGTATATATCCAGGACAGGAGAAGTGGTATAGTTTAATGCATATATACAGAAGTGGCACTGTGGAGTGTATATACAGGACAGGGAAAGTGATACTGTCCAGTGAATATATAGACACTTATTTGCATAGCAGATAAATGTTCTGTTATGGATCCAAAACGCTGCTACATGGGCTAATAAAGAGTCCTCCACTTTTTTAATTAATCTCAGTGTTGCGCACATATATGATACAAACATATAATCAATTTTATACAAAACTCGATATTATATACTGTGGTAAGGAAGATAGAGTGAAACGGTGTATATACTATATAGTGTAGTAATGTGCCAGTGTGCATAGTGTGGATTTCTCACCTACCATGGAAACCTTCAAAAAGAACCTGAAGACCTACCTCTTCCGACAAGCCTACAACCAGCAGTGATCCTCAGTCTACTGAACCGCCGCACGACCAGTCCTACCCTCTCCTAGTGTATCCTCACCTATCTGCTATAGATTGTGAGCCTTCGCGGGCAGGGTTCTCTCTCCTTCTGTACTTATGTGTGTCCTGTATTGCTCATATTTATTGTAATTGTCTATATTCGCCCCCTCTCACATGTAAAGCGCCATGGAATAAATGGCGCTGTAAAAATGAATAATAATAAAATTTCACACTACATATACCATATACACAGCACCATACTATATAAACATCTCTATACTATATATTCACAACTCTTTAATATAATTAAGACAATGTTATGCTTTGTAGTATATTATGATGCATACATCACATAGGAGACACTGAGACTGATGTACATACATCACATAGAAGACACTGTGACTGCTGAATATATTTCACATTGAAAGAACTCTGTAAACATTATATAGATTACACTGCTCTGTATACATTATGTATGTGATACTGTGACTTCTGTGTATACATTATGTATATGATACATAATGTATACACAGCAGTCGTAGTATCACCTGTATAATGTATATACAGTAGTCACAGAGTTCAGTGAAACAGGTCGGTCAGATTCATAAGTCGCTGACTTTGGCCAAAGTCGAGTTTCGCCGAGCGATACCCGACCATATCGTAAAGTCGGCCATGCGTTCGGCAAAACAAGTGCCAAAGTCGGTTTTCCCATAATGCTTGCAGGCGCATTTTTTCAGCCATTGAACAAGGACGTACACTGTGGGCAACGAGATGACTTGGGCAGTGTCCACCACCATCTTAGAGAAGGGCATTGCAGTGATTGGCTTGCTTTGGGGGGCGTCATAGAGTCTATAAAAGCCCTGACCGTCAACCGTCATTTTACTGCAGCCGATCTTAACAGTAGGAAGAGGTTGCTGTTTATCAGTAGAAAGAGGTTGCTGATGCTGTTTATCAGTAGGGAGAGAGTTAGGGCTGGAAAGAGAAGTTCTTATGTGCTTGTGTTGATAGCAATTGTGCTGTACAGTTAGTGTGCAGTGACAGGGGAGGATTTTCTTGTGTGCAGCAGCGCTGGTTATTAGGCTGCCTGCCAGTGAAAGGGGAGGATTTTCTTGTGTGCAGCAGCGCTGGTTATTAGGCTGGCTGCTAGCTGTATTGCTGTGTGTACACAGCTGTGCAGACTGCTTTTTACACAGCACTAATACTTTTATTTTTTTTTCTGCACAGTTACCGAGCGTTAATTTTTTCCCACACCGTAAAGAGCTGTACGCTCCTCACACACTACCGTGTACCGGCTGGTATCACGAACAAATACATTCTGACTATCTGTGTGTGACTTCGGAAATATATATTTAGATTGAAATTTTCCCCTACACTATATACACCTGGTATCTTGTGATACAGTACCTTTTTTCTGCTTTTTATATTCTGATCTAATCCATACTGAGCCTGAGAGCGTCTGTGTGTGACTCCGGAAATATATACTGAGATTTACAATTTTCCCCTATACTATATACACCTAGTATCTTCTGATACAGTGCCCTTTTTTTGCTTTTTAAATTCTGGTCTAATCCATACTGAGCCTGTGAGTGTCTGTGTGTGACTCCGGAAATATATATGGAGATTTGCAATTTTCCCCTATTCTATATACACCTGGTATCTTCTGATACAGTACCCTTTTTCTGCTTTTTATATTCTGGTCTAATCCATACTGAGAACGAGAGCATCTGTGTGTGACTCTGTAAATATATACGGAGATTTAAAATTACCCCTACACTGTATACAGCTGTATGCTTCTGATACAGTACCGTTTTTCTGCTTTTTATATTCTGGTCTAATCCATACTGAGTGAGCATCTGTGTGTGACTCCGTAAATATATACAGAGATTTTAATTTTCCCTTTCACCGTATACAGCTGTATGCTTCTGATACAGTACCATATATCTGCTGGTAGTTTTGGTACATTTTCCCAAACATGAGGAAATATGGTGGAAGAGGCTGCGAACGTGGGCGGGGGGGGCCAGCTGGTACTGATGGTGGTGTTGGTGCATCTGCTGGTAGTGCCAAAAGCACAATAGCACCTAAGGCAGGAGGTGTTGAGCCTGCGTCATCGTCTGGCTCCAGAAGGCCTGGAAGGTTCCCTTTTCTGGGAGTAGGTAAAGCGCTTTTAAAGCCGGAGCATCAGGAACAGGTTTTGTCTTACATTGCCGAAACAACCTCCAGCTCTATCGCCTCCTCTCCTGAAGTTTCAAAAAATGCAAGCACTGAGTCGCCAGTGCAGGCTAATGGTCAGGAACAACACCTTTCCTTGTGTCCTTCACCCCCACCAAAAGTGAAGGATGCGGCAGGCCACACTTCAGATTACTCCATGGAGCTCTTTTCACATACCATGCCTGGGTTATCAAGTAAAATCCTGATTTCCCCAGTCCAAGAAGAATCTGACATGGAGTTCACTGATGCACAGCCACTGCTGTATGATTCTGCTGGTAGATTCATCCAGAGCACTACATTGCCCTCGCAGTCTACTGAGCCAGAATCTGACCCTGATGAAACTCAGGTGCCCCTTCCTGCATACTTTACAACCTTACATGGTGACACAGAGGAAGGTGCAAATGAAATTGAAGAGGAGGTGATGGATGACCCAGTTGTTGACACGGATTGGTATCCATTGGGGAAGATGGTGCCACTGGCAATAGGTCAGAAGAGGAGGAGGATCTAAAGCAGGCATCGACATCACAGCTGCGGTTATCTGGCAGGCCCATAGCAGTCCAAAAACGTGTTAAAAAAACAAAAAGAGTTGCAGGACAGCTTGGCAGATGGTCAAATTAGCACAGCGTGCAAGTACTTAAAATTTATCTCATAGTAGGAAGAGTGCAGGTGGCACTTTTTAGACCAAAATCCTATTGATGAGGCAAAGGTTATCTATAAGAAGTGCGGAAGGACCTTTAGCCGAGGGAAAAATCTCCGAAATTTGAATACCAGTTGCATGCTTAGACATTTAAACACCATGCACTTGCAAGAATAGACGGACTACAAAGCCTCAGGTAGCACATGTGCACCTGCTCCGAATGAAGGTAGCCAGCAATGCTACATCGCTTCCCCCACTGTAAGTCCACCAGTTAGCACACCACCAGCAAGAAATGTTGAGGTGTAGTCGCAAGGCCAAAGCAGTCAGGGAATCACAATATTTTTGCAACGAAAGACTGATTCTAGGCCATCACCACCCCACCATCACCATCACCAACCCCCTCTCAGTCTGCCATGTCCACCGCTAGTTCCCCCATATGCAGCTCTCAAGTCCAGCTCACCCTAGCAGACACTCTGAGTAGGACAAGAAAGTACTCATCCTCTCATCACTGGCTTTGAACACCTACATTGCCAAACTGATCTCATTAGAGATGATGCCCTTCCGTTTGGTTGAAAGCTTAGAGTTCCAAGAGCTCATGGCCTACGCTGTCCCACGCTATGACATATCCAGTTGGCACTTCTTTTCTAGAAGAGCCATCCCTGCCCTCCACCTGCATGTGAAAGTCCGTATTGTCCATGCACTGAAACAATCAGTGAGTGGAAAGGTGCACCTCACAACAGATGCATGGGCCAGTAGGCATGGCCAGGGCCATTACGTGTACATAACTGTACACTGGGTTAATGTGGTGGATGCAGGGTCCACAGGGGACAGCGGCGGTGGGACAGTGCTGCCTAGCCCACGGTATAATCAACAGTTGGCTGTAGGCATTCGACCCTTCTCCTCCTCCTCCTCCTCCAGAAGCGAAAGCTCATCGACAGAGCGCAGTCACACGAGCACTCCATCCGCAGCTGCCAGTGTTGCACACGAGGTGTCCCACTATCGAACAGCTAGTGGTAAGCATCAGCAGGCGGTTTTAAAGATGATGTCTTAGGGCGACAACAGACACACCACGGAGGTACTAGCCGACTACTTGCAGTGAGAAACTGATTCATGGCTGGGCAGTCTACATCTTGAGTCAGGCAAGGTAGTCAGTGATAACGGCCGTAATTTTGTGGCGGCCATAGCCCTGGCAAAACTCAGACACATACCTTGCCTGGCTCACACCTTGAACCGGTGGTGCAGTGCTTCTTAAATAATTATCTGGAGTTAACAGCCCTGCTCCATAAGGTGCGAAGACTGTGCTCAAACATCCGTCGCTCGTCCGTAGACTCCAGTCGTATGCAGAGGCTGCAGCGATCACTCCACCTCCCCAAGCACCGCCTAATCATAGACGTTGCAACAAGGGGGAACTCCACCATGCACATGGTTGAGAGTCTGTGCGAACCGAGGCAGGCTGTAATGCATTTGTGGGAGTATACACGGGCAGGCAGCTTGAGGGCAGATATCGAGTTGTCTTGTGTGCAGTGGTCAAAGCTGAAAGACCTCTGTAAAGTCCTTTAGTGTTTTGAGGAATCCACATGGTTGGTAAGCGCAGACGACGCCATCATAAGCATGAGCATCCCACTTATGCGTCTGCTCATGCAAACTTTGACACACATTAAGGATCAGGCGTCTGCAGCAGAGGAGGAAGAGGAGGAGGAGGGAAGCCTTCATGACAGTCAGCCATTGCCTGCTCAGGGAACTGTCCTGGACGAGGTGGAGGAAGAAGAGGAAGAGGAGGAGGATGAGGGGGATGATTATTTTGGGGAGGAGGATGCTTCTCAGGGGGTAAGAGAAAATGTTGGCTTGCCAAGGTCAGGTACAGGGTTTGTGCGTGACTGGAGGGATGTGGATTTGCCAGAAAGTGCTCCTCCACTCACCACTGGCAGTGCATCATTGACACCTGGAACATTGGCCTACATGTGTGATTATGTCTTGCGTATCCTAAAAAGGGACCCCCGCATTGCCAAAATTATGAAGGATGATGACTACTGGTTGGCCAGCATCCTCGATCAACATTATAAAGGCAAATTACAGAACATCATGCCACAGGAGAACCTAGAGCTAATATTGGTGAACAAACAAGCAACTCTGGTAAACCGTTTGTTAGAGGCATTCTGTAAGGTTCTATGTATATATTCCTGAAACTCAGTTTGTTCGTCAGCCATTTTACTTTCTGTCTTGCTGCAGCTATCTTGCCCTCAGTCAAAATGGAGTTTTCCAGCTTGCATGTTCCCGCCCTGATTCTCTCACGTTCACCGCCAAAACGAAAAGGGGGCAACTTAGGGAATCCCAGCACTCGGGGCTACTGCAGGAGCCTGGACTCGCCCCTCTAGAACCTCAATCCTGGCTCGCAAATCCTGGGTAGTCTGTCCAACCACTTGCAAATTGTGATTACTGAGGTCCTGTAGATTTGTAAAACGGGTCTTTATATTCTGCAAATCTGCAAGGATATTATCAGTCACTCCGCAAAGTTCCTTTATGCGGGCCTCCATTTTCCAGATCTTGTAAGACAGGATTACTGGAAGAAGAGGAGAGAAAAAAAACAATAGTGTTCACCTGTGGCAACACTGCAGAGAGAAAAAAAATTAAGGGAACTGCTCACCTGGAATGGTTGTGAGAAGTCACAACCACTATCATCACAGAAAGTTTCAACCAGACATCTGATATCCAGAGTTACAGCAGACAAAAAAGAGAAAAGAAAGGAAAAAAAAAAAAAAAAAACAATAGTGTTTACCTGTGGTAACACTGCAAAAAGAAAAAACTTAAGGGAATTGCTCACCTGGAATGGTTGTGAGAAGTCACAACCACTGTCATCACAGAAAGTACAACCGGACGTCTGATATCCACAGTACAGCAGACACAGCCTTCCAGACCCAGCAGACACTAACGTTTTGGCTTCAGAATCTTGTAATGTATGTAGTACAGTTCATATAGCGTCTTGTGCTTGGGTGCGATGAACATACATGAGACACAGGTTTGATATAGAAAAGTCCTGTATTACTTCATACAAGTTGGCAGAAATAGTCACACAGTTTGCAGACACAGAAACAGGAGACACAGCAGGCCAGAGTAATCCAAGCTCAGCAATCACTCTCCAATACAGATTCAGGATCTTCTTCTCTGTTACCGTAAGTCCATGCAAACGTGGGTCTTTCAAAGAGCAGGGTTCAGAGTCCACAAGTGCTTCAGAGTTCCTCAGTAGGAATAGCTGGAGTACAAGGTCCAAGGCTTACAGGAGTCAAGTCACAGGTTCACTGCAGGCTAGATTCTGAAGCACTGATTGCTCAGCTGTGGCTGCTTAAGAAGCAAAGGAGAGAATCAGGGCGGGAACATGCAAGCTGGAAAACTCCATTTTGACTGAGGGCAAGATAGCTGCAGCAAGACAGAAAGTAAAATGGCTGACGAACAAACTGAGTTTCAGGAATATATACATAGAACCTTACACATTCCCAGCACACAGCAGCGGTGAAGTTTCTACCACGAGCCGTACTGGGTAACATGGAAGAGGTGTTCGTGGTGCACACAGCCGAAGTGGCGTTGGAGACAGTGGTTTCATGACCATGTTGTGGACTGATTTCCCGAATACCGCTCACATCACTGGTAATACTGAATCGATTGCAACAGACAGGAGACAGCAGTTGTCAACTATGGTTCAAAATTACCTCTCCTCCCCTATCGATGTTCTCCCTCACAGTTCATTCCCCTTTGACTAGTGAGCCTGTAAACTGGACACCTGGCCTGAATTGGCATAATATGCCTTACAGGAGCTTGCTTGCCCTGCTGTTAGTGTGCTATCAGAAAGAGTCTTCAGTGCTGCTGGATCAATCCTGACAGAAAGAAGGACCCAGCTGTCGACCAAAAATGTTGGTGATCTCACCTTCATTAAAATGAACCATGCCTGGGTTTCAAAGGATTTTGTACCACCTTCCCCTGATGACACATAGGTTGCCAACAAAATGGCTCGCTTTGTCCTCCTCTTCCTCTGACTTCTCCAATTCCTCCATTTGCAGCTGCTGAACGTCCAGCCTACACCTCAACATATGCCAGTTTTTCCACCTTCCTAACTGGGCTGTGTCCCCCTCAGGGCCGGCGTCAGCACCTGGTGCACCCTGGCAAGTGCCGGGGCCCTGAGCAGGTGGAGGGGCCCACTCGCCGTCAGAGACACCGGCGTACTATGAGGGGCCCTGTGCCAGTGCTGGTGCCCATGAGTGGGCCCCCCCTGCTTGCTCAGGGCCCCAGCACTTGCAATACTTACCTCTCCCTGCTCCACCGCTGTGACGTCTTCCGCGTTTCCTTACAGTGACATTCAGGTCAGAAAGCTCCCTCTGCCTGAACAGTCACAGTGCAGAGAGCTGGAAGATGGCGATGCTGAGGAGTCCTAAGTAGAGCAGTGCCCAGCGAGGGGAGGTATTTCATTTTTTTAATGTTTGGAGCAATATATGGGGAGCATTATACACTGGAGAAATATATATGGGACCCATAATACACTTGAGCATCATAGATAGGGCCCATCATACACTGGAGCATCATATACGGGGCCCATTATACACTGGAGCATCATATGGGCCCATTATATATGGAGCATTATATATGGGGACCATGATATTTGGAGCATTATATGGGGCTCATCATACACTGGAGCATAATTTATGGGGCACATCATACACTGGAGCATTAAAAATGGGCCCATTATACACTGGACATCATATACGGGCCCATTATACACTGGAGCATCATATGGGGCCCACTGTATAGGGAGCAATATATAGGCCCATCATACACTGGAGCATCATCCATGAGGCCCATCATATACTGGAGCATCATATGGGGCCCATCTTATACTAGAGCATCATATGGGGTTCATTATTTATGGGGCATCACATGGAGCCCATTATATATGGAGCATTATATATGGGGACCATTATATACTAGAGCATTATATGGGGTTCATTATTTATGGGGCATCATTTAGGGCCCTTTATATATGGAGCATCATATGGAGCACATATGGGGCCTATTCTGTATGGAGCATTATATGGAGCCCATTCTGTATGGCTCACTATGTGGTGCCCATAATACTGTATGGAGGACTATACTGTCCGGTTTTTGAGCTATTGTAGAATTTACAATAGATATCACTCATGTAATGTAAGAAGTGAAGTATTTGGCATTGTACTATACCAGGGGCGTAACTAGGAACGGCAGGGCCCCACAGCAAACTTCACAATGGGCCCCCCCCCCCGCCTCCGGCCGCCATTTAAAAAAAAATATATATTTTTTTTAAAAATCACTAATCGCAAACGGCGAATGGATTGAATAATCCAGTCGCCATTTGCAAATTTTTAGCCGCTTTGGCGACCATTTTGGTCGCCATCTGCAGCACTGTAAAGAGGCCTGCTGTTTTTGGGGCCCCATTAGGGGCCTGCTGTTTCCTGGGACCCTAGGACCCTGATTGGCCTGCTGTTTCCTGGGGCCTGCAGTTTCCTGGGGCCCAAGGCCCTAATGGGGCCTGCGTTTTCTTTGGAGCTAGGCCCCTAATGGGGCCTGCTGCTTCCTTTGGACCTAGGCCCCTAGTGGGGCCTGCTGTTTCCTAGGGCCCCATTAGGGGCCTGCTGCTTCCTGGGGCCTCTAATGTGGCCCGCTGTGTCCTGGCCCCCGCCCCGCACACATGCGATTTGCACACTTAGTCATGTACCCACGAGCTGCTCTCCCTAATGCTCTCAATGTTCAGTGAAAAACTGAGAGAAGCAGAGGAGAAGCTCATTGTCACAGGACCATAAGTATAAAAATCGCATATGAGTGAAGTGTCCATGTGATGACTGCTGGAACCTGCAGAGCTGAATCCTGACATTGCAGCTTCTGAATTCTCACAACGAATGCACTGCACACTTTTAGGATTCTCCATTACCGGTGGCAAGAGTACACGGTCATGTCAGCACCAGCATGTGATTTATACACTTCTGGCCACATTCCGACTAGACGTGCCCGGCCTCGCTCTGTTCATTTTCATTGAGTGAGGCCACATGTCTAGTCAGCAGTGACCGCATGTATGTAAATTACCGGCATGAGAGAATCCTAACAGCGTGCAGTGCGCACTGTGAGAATTCTGAAATTGACTAATTCTCATGTTTTTATTTATGTTAGGAGCATTAAAGGGGTTGTCCAGGTTTGTGCTGAGTCTGCAGTCATTCTATGTGACACAGACCTGGAGAACCCCTTTAATGCTCCTAACAAATAAAGACATGAGAATTAGTCAATTTCACAAATAATATTTACATCCAGGTACCTTATAGATGACGTCGTCTCTGGAGTCGTTCTCCTTTTCTTCATCTTGTCCAGATCCCATGATGAGTTTTCTCATCCACAGTCGTCTCTGCAGATTTCCATCTTCTCCGCTCTCCGCACGATGCCCTTAAAGACAGAAGAGTCATTATAATGCCCCTAAATAAAAATATCTGCAATATACTGTCACCTCACACTATTCCCCTCCCTCCTCACACTGTCTCCTCTCACATCCCCCCTGTTCAGCATACTGTCCTCATATTTACCCCCTCACTCTCTATACTGTCTGCTCACACATACCCGACTCCCCATACTGTGTCTGCACACATCCCATCACCCTCACTCCCCATACTGTGTCCACATACATTCACCCGTTCGCTCCCCATACTGTCTGCACTCATACCCCATACTGTTTCCTCATACATACTCTTCAGTACCCTCAAATCCCCCCACACATATTAAATGCCCCCATCGCCACTCCAAATCCCCCCACACATAAAATAACCCCCATCCCCACTCCAAATCCCCCCACACATACAATAACCCCCCATCGCCACTAAATCCCCCACACACATTAAATCCCCCCATCCCCACTCCAAATCCCCCCACACACATTAAATCCCCCCATCCCCACTCCAAATCCCCCCACACATAAAATAACCCCCCATCGCCACTCCAAATCCCCCACACATAAAATAACCCCCCATCGCCACTCCAAATCCCCCACACATAAAATAACCCCCATCCTCACTCCAAATCCCCCCACACATACAATAACCCCCATCGCCACTCCAAATCCCCCCACACATAAAATAACCCCCCATCCCCACTCCAAATCCCCCCACACATACAATAATCCCCCATCGCCACTCCAAATCCCCCCACACATACAATAACCCCCCATCGCCACTCCAAATCCCCCCCACACATAATGTATCCCCCATCCCCACTCCAAACCCCCCACACATAAAAGAACCCCCATCCCCACTCCAAATCCCCCCCACACATAATGTATCCCCCCATCCCCACTCCAAATCCCCCCACACATAAAAGAACCCACATCCCCACTCTAAATCCCCCCCACACATAATGTATCCCCCCCCCCATCCCCACTCCAATCCCCCCACATAAAAGAACCCCCATCCCCACTCTAAACCCCCCCCATACACACACACTCACACAGTATGTGCCCCCGTTAATCTTCGGTGGTATCTTCAGCTCCACAGTGGAGCACACTCACCACCAGTCTTCACCCTTCTGGGCGCCGCCGACGAGTGACGTCAGCAGCGTGATCACATGACATGATCACGCTGCAGACGTCGCTCTGACCCGGTGGTCAGAGCTTCAATAGTACTGGCGTCCTGGGAGCCGGCACGCAGCAGCTTCTCTGCACCGGCTGTCAGCTTGACAGCCGGCACAGGGAGCCGCCGACTCTCAGGCCGGGGGCGGCAGAACGCAGCCGCAGGGGAGACAGCTGCAGCAGGGACGGGCCCCCTTCTAGCCCGGGCCCTGTGGCAGCTGCTTCCCCTGCTTCCACGATAGTTCCGCCCCTGTACTATACCTCTATACCTATATTTCTCTGCCGTATCGGAGCATCATGAATTTGGTATGTGTTAAAGGGGCCCACTGAGACTCTTTCGTCCGGGCCCCACGAAAACCTGGAGCCAGCCCTGCCGCCCCCACAACTTTAGCCAAATAACCCCCAGTTTTCAATGCGTTACTATTATTATAAAGTAAATTAAGGTTGCCAAGCGTAAGTAATAAGCATTGATGTCGTTGGCATTGAAATGGGCACTGTAGGTGTGTATACTGTCCTCCACTCCCTGCTGACTTTTCTTTCCCATTGACTTGAATTGGGGTCGGTTCGAGTTTCAGTCGGACCTTTGACTTTTTCTGATAGTCGGACGATTTCGTTCGACTCCACTTTTGCGAAAGTCGGGTGGTCCGAAACCCGACTCGACCCTCCCGGAGGCAAAGTCGCTCATCTCTAGTCATAGTATCACCTATATATTGAATATACAGCAGTCGCAGTATCACATACACAATATATACACAGCAGTCGCAGTATGTGATACTGCTACTATTGTGTAATAGATTATTCATGTGATACTCCACCTGCTGTATATTCAATATATAGGTGACACTGTGACTACTGTATATACATTATACAGATGATACTGTGACTGCTATATATACTGTACAATATATAGATGGTGCTGTGACTGATGTATACCGTATTTTTTGGACCATAAGACGCACTTTTTTTCCTCCAAATTTGGGAGGAAAGTGTGGGTGCGTCTTATGGTCGGAATGTAACATGTGGGGAGGGGGGCAGTGGGCAGCCATGGAGTGGGATCAGCAGGAGGCAAGAAAATATCCCCTCTGCTGCAGGAAACAAGCGCTGGGGAAACCCCTGGTCCCTACTTAAGTGCA
This sequence comes from Oophaga sylvatica, assembly GCA_033576555.1. Lineage (NCBI taxonomy): Eukaryota > Metazoa > Chordata > Amphibia > Anura > Dendrobatidae > Oophaga > Oophaga sylvatica. The sequence goes on along the minus strand of JARQOD010000780.1, from coordinate 61,305 downwards.
GTGAATATTAATCAGCCGCTTCCCCGCCCACCTATCAGCTGAGCAGTGAGCGGGGAGCAGCAGATCACAGAGCCACACAGTTTCCCCAGCGCCTGATTCCTGCAGCAGCTGGGCAGATCGGTGTCTGAAGGAGAAGGAGGCAGCAGGAGCAGCTGGCATACCGGACAGCCTGGGCTGTGCTGATGGGAGGCTGAATGCTCCTGTGAAGGACCTGTGATGAGGTCATGAAGAGGGCGGGCTGGAGCATCACATGACCAAAGCCCTGCCTCTTCATGATGTCATCACAGGTCCTTCAGACACACTGTACAACAGAGAATTAATTAAAAGGTTAGGCTACTTTCACACTTGCGTTTTTTTGTGCAGCACATCATGCGCACATGAAACGCATACGTGTCACATTTCTATCAACTCTGTCTCTATCAACTCTGTCTCTATCATCTCTGTCTCTATCATCTCTGTCTCTATCATCTCTGTCATCTGTCTCTATCATCTCTGTCTCTATCATCTCTGTCTCTATCATCTCTGTCTCTATCATCTGTCTTTATCATCTCTGTCTCTATCATCTCTGTCTCTATCATCTCTGTCTCTATCATCTCTATCATCTCTGTCTCTATCATCTGTCTCTATCATCTCGGTCTCTATCATCTCGGTGTCTATCATCTCTGTCTCTATCATCTCTGTCTCTATCATCTCTATCATCTCTGTCTCTATCATCTGTCTCTATCATCTCTATCATCTCTGTCTCTATCATCTCTGTCTCTATCATCTATCTCTATCAACTCTGTCTCTATCATCTGTCTCTATTTCTATGCAGCATGTATTTCTATGCAGCCGCACGCTCCAGTCTGAGTGCCGGCAGCAGTGCCGGGTGTTCATGTGAGAGACTCACACGAAATCGTGCGAGTTTCTCGCATGTGTGACCCCGGCCTTATACTCACCCTCCAGCGTCTTCACATAGTAGTTTACAGACACCACACTGGTCCCGCAGCACCATCTCCTACCCGTAGCTTCCAACATAATAACATACTATTATATATAATAACACCACATATAATAGTATGTTATTAAATATTTTACCACATTTTTTGCTTCAAATATATTTTTCCCTATTTTCCACCTCTAAAACCTGGGTGCGTCTTATAGTCCGGTGCGTCTTATAGTCCGAAAAATACGGTATATAATATATAGGTGATACTGTGACTGCTGTATATACATTATGTATGTTATACTGTGATAGCTGTGTATAATTGCAATATCACCTATGTAACATATATACAGCAGTATCACCTATATATTGTATATATAGCAGTTACAGTATCACCTTTATAATGTATAGACAACAGTATATACATTTTGTATGTGATACTGGGACTGCTGTATATACAATATATAGGCGATACTGTGACTGCTGTATATACAGTGTATAGTTGATACTGTGACTGCTATATATATATATTATATAGGTGATACTGCGATGGCTGTGTATACAATATGTAAAATATAATACTGTGATTTGTTGTGTATAGTCTATATATATATATATATATATATATATATATATATATACACTTTATATATCATCTATATAATGTATATACAGCAGTTGCAACATCACCTATATATTGTATATATAACAGTCACAGTATCACCTATATAATTTAAATACAGCAGTTGCAGTATCACCTATATAATGTATAGACTACTGTACATACATTATGTATGTGATACTGCGAATGCTGTATATACAATATTTATGTAAAACTGTCATTGCTGTGCATAGTCACAGTATATATATACATCAGTATCACCTATATAATATATATACACAGCAATCGCAGTATCACCTATATAATGTATATAAACTGCTGTATATATATTATATAGGTGATACTTAGATTATATATAGCAGTATTACTTATATTGTATACTAGATGGTGGCCCGATTCTAACGCATCGGGTATTCTAGAATATGTATGTAGCTTATTTATGCATGGCTCCGCTCCTACCCTCCCGTCCTTGTATGCATGGCTCCCCTGTTCCATCCTGTATACATGGCTCCGCTCCCCCTCCCCTCCTTGTATGCATGGCTCCGCTCCACCCTCCCATCCTTGTATGCATGGCTCTGCTCCCACCCTCCCATCCTTGTATGCATGGCTCCCCTGTCCCATCCTGTATACATGGCTCCGCTCCCCCCTCCCCTCCTTGTATGCATGGCTCCCCTGTCCCATCCTGTACGCATGGCTCCGCTCCACCCTCCCATCCTTGTAAGCTTCTTCCTCTGTGGTGCGGTCACGTGGTACCACTCATTAAGGTCATGAATATGGACGCCACGCCTATGGGAGTGGAGTCACATCCATATTCATGGCCTTAATGAGCGGTACTACGTGACCGCACTGCACAGGATAGAAGCAGACGCGCCGGGACAGGGATGCAGGGACGGAAGGTGAGTATGTAAGTAGAGATTACCCGCGGCTACCGTCGGGAGACCAGCGGCTAGCGCCGCTGATCTCCTGTCAATAGCGGTGGGGTGCCTGGTTGAAATCCTGCGCCATGATTGGTCGCGCCTGGCCGGAAGTGATTGGATGCGACCAATCAGCGACGCAGGATTTCCGTTACAGACGGAAGTGAAAAGTTAGACAATTATATAGTAGATAACGCAGTTTATATACATTATACAGGTGAAAAGTCAACTGCTGTAAATACATAGAAAATAGTTTCCATTTTGGAGCTCACCCAGATTCCTGGGGGGAGGATGAGGAGCTGAATCGGGTCCACTGTCCAGCGTCGGAGGTGCTGAGGAGCAGAACCCTGATCAGTAGAGCATCCTGTGTGCACATTGGCGGGTTTTTCAAACTTCTAACTCAAGGGAACTTTGTCTGTACGCACTCTCCTGTTTGAACACACTGACAAGGGCCGCAGCCATTACACTCTGTTTGTATTCAGCACTCGTGACTAAACATTTGCACTGGGTGGAAAATTCCTTTAATGTTGTAACGTTAATGTTATAACCACATAAAAAATTAAAGTGGTTGCCTAGTCAGGAGATGCTCATGACCTTTCCACAGGATAAGTCATCAATATGAGATCCGTGGGGGTCCTACACTCAGCACCCCCAACAATCACCAGCTGTCAGAGGTAAATACGCTGAATGGAGTTTCTTTTTGCTGCAGAAAAGCGTCTATTCCTGCTGAGTGTTGGACCCCACAAATTTCGTAAAGATTACTTATTCAGTGGAGGGGTCATCAGTATTCCCTGACTGGGCAACACCTGTAACATGGGTTCTGTTTACATGGACTAGATCGATGACTGCGATTAGTAGTCCTTTAGGATGATCCTATTTCACCTGTGATCAAAAGCCTGTTTAAACTGAAATTTTATTGTGAAACAAGCCTTCTTAAAGGGGTTGTCCACATTTATCATGGTTTGTCACTCTATGTGACTGCAGACTTATTAATTTTCCCAGCATGTGCTGCTGTGAGGATTTTCCAGTGCTGAGACCAAGCAGCCATATGCGATATGCATTTATCAGGCCACATTCTGACTAAGACACATCTGGCTTCGTTCAATACAGGTATACTGAGTGAGGTTATGCAGACTAGTAAGAATATGGCTGTAAGCATGCATAATGCATATTTTCAGTCATATGACTGCCTACTCTCGCCGGCGCTGGAGAATCCTCACAGCTTGTGTAATAATACAGAATGCAGAGTGCAGACTTTGTGATAAGCCTGGACAACCCCTTTAAGAATGCTCGTTCATAATTATCTTTCAGTTTACAAGCAGTGTTATTGTTTTACACTTTCCTCACCTGGCCCCATCACATACAGCATCCAAAAAAATATTGGTGACCTTTATAGGGACTGAGTGATTGTGAAATGACTTCTTTAAGGGCTTGAAAATCATTCCCTGTAGACAGCATTTCTTGGACAAATAAGCTCCTGGTCCAGAACTGGATGGAGGACTGGCCACTTTAAGAAGTGGAAAATATAATTATCATAACTCATAAGGCCCAGCCCCAGTAGGCTGCCTGCAGCCAGTTCTGGACCAGGTAAGGGAAAAGGGAATCACAATTTCTTTTAATTTAAACTTGTTTCTGGGCTGTGAACACTCACTGAGACCCAGACTGAAATACAGTCATGGCCAAAAGTTTTGAGAATGACACAAACATTAATTTTTACAAAGTCTACTGCTTCACTTTTTCTAATGGCAATTTGCATATACTCCAGAAATGTTATAAAGAGTGATCAGCTTAACAGCAATTACTTGCAAAGTCAATATTTGGCTAGAAAATGAACTTTATCCCCCAAAACACATTTCAACATCATTGCAGCCGTGCCTTAAAAGGACCAGCTAACCTCTTTTTAGTGATTGCTCCATTAACACAGGTGTGGGTGTTGATAAGGACATGGCTGGAGATCAATCTGTCATGATTAAGTAAGAATGACACCACTGGACACTTTAAAAGGAGGCTGGTGCTTGGCATCATTGTTTCTCTTCTGTTAACCATGGTTATCTCTAAAGAAACACGTGCAGTCATCATTGCAATGCACAAAAATGGCCTAACAGGGAAGAGTATCGCAGCTAGAAAGATTGCACCTCAGTCAACAATCTATCGCATCATCAAGAACTTCAAGGAGAGAGGTTCCATTGTTGCCAAAAAGGCTTCAGGTCGCCCAAGAAAGACCAGCAAGCGCCAGGACCGTCTCTTAAAAGTGTTTCAGCTGCGGGATCGGGCTACCAGCAGTGCAGAGCTTGCTCAGGAATGGCAGCAGGCAGGTGTGAGTGCATCTGAACGCACTGTGAGGCGGAGACTCTTGGAGCAAGGCCTGGTCTCAAGGAGGGCAGCAAAGCAGCCACTTCTCTCCAGAAAAAACATCATGGACAGACTGATATTCTGCAAAAGGTACATGCAGTGGACTGCTGAGGACTGGGGTAAAGTTATTTTCTCTGATGAATCCCCTTTTCGATTGTTTGGGACATCAGGAAAACGCCTCATTCGGAGAAGACAAGGTGAGTGCTACCACCAGTCTTGTCTCATGCCAACTGTTAAGCATCCTGAAACCATTCATGTGTGGGGTTGCTTCTCAGCCAAGGGAATCGGCTCTCTCACAGTCTTGCCTAAAAACACAGCCATGAATAAAGAATGGTACCAGAATGTCCTCCAAGAGCAACTTCTCCCAACCCTCCAAGAGCAGTTTGGCGATCAACAATGCCTTTTCCAGCATGATGGAGCACCTTGCCATAAAGCAAAGGTGATAGCTAAATGGCTCAGGGAACAAAACATAGAGATTTTGGGTCCGTGGCCTGGAAACTCCCCAGATCTTAATCCCATTGAGAACTTGTGGTCAATCATCAAGAGACGGGTGGACAAACAAAAACCTAAAAATTCTGACAAAATAAAAGCATTGATTGTGCAAGAATGGACTGCTATCAGTCAGTATTTGGTCCAGAAGTTGATTGAGAGCATGCCAGGGAGAATTGCAGTGGTCCTGAAGAAGAAGGGTCAACACTGCAAATATTGACTTGCTGCATTAACTCATTCTAACTGTCAATATAAGCTTTTGTTACTCATATGTTTGCAATTATTATATTTCTGTCTGTGATAAAAACATCTGTCAAACACACATAAAAACAAGAGGGCAGCAGATCATGTGAAAATATAATATTTGTGTCATTCTCAAAACTTTTGGCCATGACTGTAGAAGCAGGCAGCAGCAAAGAACAGACGCGTGGGTAGGAGGTCCCTGCCGCTTGACCAATAGCTGCAGTCACCATTACAAAGGCTGGAGAGCAGAGCTCGCTCTCTCCACCCACTAACAACGTCCTGACGTGACAACGTCAGAGCGTTCTTTCCCCTATGTGTATCGCAGTGCATGATTAAAGTAAGGAAAAATGAATAATACTCTGTGACATCAGACCTTCTGGGAGCATAACAACTTTGGACAAGACTTCAATCAGGGGACAATAAAACTTTCACACTCCTATCTATGATCTCCTCCACCATTTACTGCCACAACTGCTTTCTCCCATCTCATATTGACAGTTCTGCTTCATGTCCTGTTGCGTATCAATATGTGACTTTTCAGAATTTGTCTTACACTTAGCCTGATGAAGACACATGAGTAGTCTTGAAAGCTTGCTATTTATTACCAACTTTTCAGTTAGCCATTAAAAGGTATCAACTATCAAGCACTGAGGACTTTGAAATTTTAACTCTGGCTACACTTCCATGCAGTTCAGTCTTGCTCAGACATAATAACCCTAGGATGAGCAAAGTGTGACTGACTTTGCCATTGCTTTCATATTTTTTTTTCATTTTTGCTTGAAGTCAGACATCAAAAAACAGAAGCTTGGATATCAGAACTGCAGATCTTATTATTATATCTATGTAGTGAGAAAAAAATATATGCCTGCTGGATATTTTTAATTGCTGAAGCAGATAACTAACTGAAAACCAGCACAACAATATCCCTCTATTCATGTAAGACCTCTTTCTTAAACTAAACTTTTAAAATAATGTGACCTTGAATATTCTGAGAAAAACCCAGAAGTCAAATGTTCTGGAAATAAATGCTTCTATTTGCTTTTTAGAAGTAGTTTATTGTATTTAGTTTTATGAAATTAGCAAGATAGTTGTTAGAAAATATTTTGAAATCTGTCAAATTTAATATATTATTTGCAGGTTAAGGACTTTTTCAGATGAGCATATGTTAGGGATGTGTGTCATCTTAGTACACTCACGATGTCATTTGAAAGAGCTGTTTAGATGATGAGGAGTCCATTTGAAAAAAATTGCAGCATGCACTACTCTCTACTTAAGCGAAAAAAAAAATTATCTTTCATGCGTATCATTTGCATATCGTCCAATTTTTACTGATACATTGCAATTATTAACCTAGGAAAAGTCTGATCATGTACATTTTAAAAGACAGATGTAAAAAAATAATACACAGATGGTGCGCGGGTGACACACATGGCTGGTAATATGGATGAAAATGTAATGAGTTTTCTGGATGAAACTCGGATGCTTTTTCATACATAAGTCGGCCTAAAAGTAACAAGATAGCTGATTCATGCTCCCTGAACAACAGGCATCATGAATCAGAGAGTGTCTCTATTACTGTAGCAATGAATGCTTTATTTTATAGGCTGCTGTGTTTTAGAAAAAACCTAAGGGTATGTTTCCACGTTCAGTATTTGCTGTGGATTGGACGCTGAGTACAGCCGCAGCATCCAATCCTCAGCGGCCAGATGTTACTGCATAGTGGATGGAATTTTATGAAACCCCATGTCCACTATGCGATCAAAGACGCAGGTGGCAGACCTGTGTATACTCTCATGCAGCGCATCTTTCTAGACCACAGCATTTCTATTTATCTTGCGCAGACACTCAGTCTCCGCAAGATAAACACCACCATCCTATGTATTGGATGCAGTGATTCCGCATGTGTTCAATGAACACATGCGGAATCACCACGCGTACAAAAGCCGGCGGCGCTTTTGACGGAGCGGGCTTGTGCTGCATCCAAAGCGCTGCCAAAACTGAACGTGGAAACATACCCTTATTGTATAAGCTACCAGGGGTGATGCAACTTATGTGGCTCCAAAAATTGGCTGTACAGTCATGGCCAAAAGTTTTGAGAATGACACAAATATTATATTTTCACATGATCTTCTGTCCTCTGGTTTTTATGTGTGTTTGACAGATGTTTTTATCACAGACAGAAATATAATAATTGCAAACATATGAGTAACAAAAGTTTATATTGACAGTTAGAATGAGTTAATGCAGCAAGTCAATATTTGCAGTGTTGACCCTTCTTCTTCAGGACCTCTGCAATTCTCCCTGTCATGCTCTCAATCAACTTCTGGACCAAATCCTGACTGATAGCAGTCCATTCTTGCACAATCAATGCTTTCATTTTGTCAGAATTTTTAGGTTTTTGTTTGTCCACCCGTCTCTTGATGATTGACCACAAGTTCTCAATGGGATTAAGATCTGGGGAGTTTCCAGGCCATGGACCCAAAATCTCTGTTTTGTTCCCTGAGCCATTTAGTTATCACCTTTGCTTTATGGCAAGGTGCTCCATCATGCTGGAAAAGGCATTGTTGATCGCCAAACTGCTCTTGGAGGGTTGGGAGAAGTTGATCTTGGAGGACATTCTGGTACCATTCTTTATTCATGGCTGTGTTTTTAGGCAAGACTGTGAGAGAGCCGATTCCCTTGGCTGAGAAGCAACCCCACACATGAATGGTTTCAGGATGCTTAACAGTTGGCATGAGACAAGACTGGTGGTAGCGCTCACCTTGTCTTCTCCGAATGAGGCGTTTTCCTGATGTCCCAAACAATCGAAAAGGGGATTCATCAGAGAAAATAACTTTACCCCAGTCCTCAGCAGTCCACTGCCTGTACCTTTTGCAGAATGTCAGTCTGTCCATGATGTTTTTTTCTGGAGAGAAGTGGCTTCTTTGCTGCCCTCCTTGAGACCAGGCATTGCTCCAAGAGTCTCCGCCTCACAGTGCGTGCAGATGCACTCACACCTGCCTGCTGCCATTCCTGAGCAAGCTCTGCACTGCTGGTAGCCCGATCCTGCAGCTGAAACACTTTAAAGAGACGGTCCTGGCGCTTGCTGGTCTTTCTTGGGCGCCCTGAAGCCTTTTTGGCAACAATGGAACCTCTCTCCTTGAAGTTCTTGATGATGCGATAGATTGTTGACTGAGGTGCAATCTTTCTAGCTGCGATACTCTTCCCTGTTAGGCCATTTTTGTGCATTGCAATGATGACTGCACGTGTTTCTTTAGAGATAACCATGGTTAACAGAAGAGAAACAATGATGCCAAGCACCAGCCTCCTTTTAAAGTGTCCAGTGGTGTCATTCTTACTTAATCATGACAGATTGATCTCCAGCCATGTCCTCATCAACACCCACACCTGTGTTAATGGAGCAATCACTGAAAAGAGGTTAGCTGGTCCTTTTAAGGCAGGTCTGCAATGATGTTGAAATGTGTTTTGGGGGATAAAGTTCATGTTCTAGCCAAATATTGACTTTGCAAGTAATTGCTGTTAAGCTGATCACTCTTTATAACATTCTGGAGTATATGAAAATTGCCATTAGAAAAAGTGAAGCAGTAGACTTTGTAAAAATTAATATTTGTGTCATTCTCAAAACTTTTGGCCATGACTGTACAAAGGACGGCCGCAAGGAAGCATGGACAAAGATTGACAATTCTAGACATGCCATGCTGAAAGATTCATACTCAAAAGGAAAAATTCTATGGAACTTTCAACAAAGTATTAGTTTATGGCTAAGGTCACATTAGTGTATAGCAACTGACTCTAGAGCATCGGATGCAATATGCTAATGACATTCAGGTCAAACTCAGCTGCGAGCGTAAGCCGAGTGTCAGTGCTCTGTGCTCCGATCCTCTCACATGAGAAAATCACAGCACAGCTGCGGAGGAGACAGAGAAAGCAATTTCTCCATCTCCTGCATTGCTGACATCCTGCTATTCACATTGCACTCCAATGACATTTAAATGCAGTCCGATGTTTTGCATGCACCCATAACTTGTTTGGGTGGGCGATCTGAGTCTTGGATGCACCTGCAGCATGCTGCAATTGTCTTATCATGCCGAATCAACATGAGAAAATAATTGCAAACCTGAGTTTCCACATAGTATAACACTAGTTCGAGGGCAATGTAATGTTTTGTTGCACAGCACTTGGATGTGCTATATGCTCGTGTGACTACGGCCTAAGGGTGTGTATACACAAGTGGTCAAAATTGTTGGTACCCCTCATTTAATGACAGAAAAACTAAACATTAAATGATGGGTACCAACAATTTTGACTACTTGTGTATTTATGCAACCACATTAATATTTTGTATTTTTTTTACAATTAAACTATAAAGATTATGGGTAATGTTAAAGGTGACATATGTTCTGAAAGTTCTGAAATGATTCTTTTCTTTATGACCTTTTTACATGACAAATATCTGACATTTTAACAGCGGTGTGTTATATAGTATTCTTAGTACACATTAAATAATTCAGCCTAAAATTTCAGAAAAATGTGCTTGTAACATGAAAGGTTGACATGACTAGAAATGAGTTTTTTAGGGTTGTGTTGGGGTTAGGGTTCTGTCGGGATTACGGTTAGGGTTACGGTTGTGGTGTTGAAGTTAGGGAGGTGTTGGGGTTAGGGTGGTATTATGGTTAGGGTTATGGTTATGGTTGTGTTGGGGTTATGGTTGTGTTTAGGGTTGGAATTAGGGTTTGGGGTGTTGCTATTAGGCTGGGGGTTAGGGCTGGAATTAGAATTGAGGAGTTTCCACTGTTTAGGTACATCAGGGGGTCTCCAAACACGACATTGCACCCACTATTGATTCCAGCCAATTTTGCGTTTAAAAAGTCAAATGGTGCTCCCTCCCTTCTGAGTCCTACCATGCGCCCAGTGGCTTTCCCCCACATACAGGGTATCGGCATACTCAGGAGAAATTGCACAACAAATTTTTTGGTCCATTTTCTCTTGATACCCCTTTGAAAATAAAAAAGTTTGGGTCCAAAGTAAATTTTTGTGAAGAAAGTAAAATGCTCAATTTTTCCTTCCACATTGCTTTGGTTCTCGTGAAGCACCTGAAGGGTTGTTAAACTTCTTCAGTGTGGTTTTGCACACCTTGAGGGGTGCAGATTTTAGAATGATGTCACTTTTTGGTATTTTCTGTCATATTAACCCCCAAACTCACTTCAAATGTGAGATGGTCCCTAAAAAATTGGTTTTGTTGGAAAAATGAGAAATTGCTGGTCAACTTTTAACCCTTATAACATCCTAACAAAAAAAATAATTTTTCCAAAATTGTGCTGATGTTAAGTTGACATGTGGGAAATGTTATTTAATAACTATTTTGTTATTTTGGGCCTCTATTATTGGTTTCCAGTTACTTGTCCTTTTCCATATAAAAACCTCATGTCCTTGGCTTGCTGTGTGCACACTTCCTGGCTGCATGCTTAGGGCGGTGGGGCCTGCACTTCCTTAGTCTTATAGAGACTGTGTGCACTCTCCTAATATGTCCCCAGTAGAGTTGAGCGATACTTTCCGATATCCAAAAGTATCGGTATCGGAATGGTATCGCCGATATCCAAAAAATATCGGCGATACCCGATACCGATACCGGAAATCCAATGTAAGTCTATGGGACAGAAATATTGTAACTAAAAAAACCTCTTTCTTTCCTTGTAAACACTAAATATACACACATAGAATACATATATATATATATATATATATATATGTATATATATATATATACACATGTCATTGTGACATATATATACATATATTAATAGTTTATACACTTCTACATAGTAAAATAGCCTCTGATTCAATTGCCGGGTAAAGCCGGCTTTTGTGAAAAGACAGAAGCACCCGACATGAAATGACACTTGGTTTACATAGAGTTAACCATGTCTTTTAATGTAGTTTGATATCTGATTTGCACAAACAATTACATGAGTGGCTGTGTGCAAAATTTCACACCTGTAGGGGTTAATTAAAGGTGTAAATTTGTTGTAAAAAAAACGGACTTTTTTGCTACGAATTTACACCTTTAATTAACCCCTACAGGTGTGAAATGTTGCACACAGCCACTCATGTAATTGTTAGTGAAAACAATAGATCAAACAACATGAAATGACATGGTTAACTCTATGTAAACCATGTGTCATTTCATGTCGGGTTCTGCATTTTCACAAAAGCCGGCAATTGAATTAGCGGCTATTATACTATGTAGAAGTGTATGAACTATAAATATAAATATATATTTATATGTGTCACAAATTCAATGACATGTATATATATATATATATATGAGGTGTAAAATTGTTGAAAAAAAATGCGTGGGCTCCCGTCCTATTTTCGCAACCAGACAGACAAAGCCAGCGAGTGGGGGCAGATAATAATAGCCCAGAGAGGGACCATTATTTTTGCCCCCCCTGGCTACTAACATCTGCCCCCAGACACCCCAGAAAAGACAAATCTATAATTAGATTCGCCCTTTCTGGCACTTTGCCCGTCTATTCCCATTGCCCTGTAGCGGTGGCGAATGGGTTAATAAGGGGTTAATTTCACCTTGCTATTGAAAGGTGACCTTAAGCCAGGTTATATAATTGAGAGCTGTCAATTAGACAACTATCAATTATTAATCCTATTGCATGAAATAAAAATAAAGCACACACACTTTAATTAAAAATCATTTTAATGAAATAAAGACACATGTTTTTGACCATCTTTTATTTTACTGCAAAAACCATTTCCTGTAATAAAAATAAAATAAAAAAGCAAAATTATTCTTACCTATCCCATGCACAGTCAGGTCCCACGGTGTAATCCTTCAGAAAGGGTTAATGTTTACTGCAGGGACCACAGCTAATGCTGCAGCCTCACAGTAAACCCCCAAATGATTGAGTTCCTCTCCTGGCTGACAGGAGAGGAAGTGGAAAGCTTAATTGATTGCTTTCCACTTTCACTTCAGGTCAGCCAGGGACACATTCAGTGACGTCAGAGGGAACTGATTAACAAAAATAGGGGTTCCCTTCGAAAAAAAAATGGCGTGGGGTCCCCCCTATTTTTGTTAACCAGCCTGATAAAGCAGACTGCTGAGCAGTGGCGTACCGTGAATGAAGCAGACCATGCAGCTGCTATAGGGCCCGGACAGGTGAGGGGGCCCGCGACGGTCGGGTAGCTGTGCTGACACAGTACTACCAGGGGGTCGGCGGGGGAGGGGGAGCGCAGCTCTTCTATATACTCACCCTTCCGTCTGCGCGGTCTCTGCAGCCCTGCTCTTTTCCCACGGTCTCCGACGCCTGTGTTCAGCGGTCAGGTGGTACCGCTCATTACAGTCATGAATATGCACATATTCATGACTTTAATGAGCTGTCCCGCGTGACCGCTGAACACTGGCGGCGGAGACCGCGGGAGAAGAGCAGGGGCTGCAGAGACCGCGCCAGCGGAAGGGTGAGTATAAGGGATATTTACCTGTCCCGTTCCACCGTTGCTCGCGTCTTCTTGCTGCAATGTTCAGGTCAGAGGGCGCGATGACGTCGTTAGTGCGCGCCGCGCCCTCTGACTGATCATTCACTGCTGGAGGACCCCGAAGACAGCGGCTCTCAGCAGTGGAGAGAGGACAGGTAAATATCTCAGGTGCCGGGGCCCTGAGCGAGCGGTGACATCGGCACCTGGTGTCACCCCCTGCTCAGGACACCGGCACCTGGCCCCCAGCGACGAGAGGTGAGTATGTCTTTTTTTTTTTTTGGTTGCAGCAGCTGCGGCAGCATAAGGGCCTATACTACGGAGCATCTATGGGGGCACAATCTATGGGGGCACAATCTATGGGGGCATGATCTATGGAGCATCTATGGGGGCACAATCTATGGGGGCATAATACATTTTTTTGTTTAATGTGTCCCCTCACTGTGCTGGCACTTTACATTTACAATGGCTCTGGGTTTTTTTTTTTGGGGGGGGGCCCATTCAGACTTTTGCTATGGGGCCCCATGATTTCTATGTACGCCCCTGCTGCTGCTGAGGCATGGTATTTAAGGCTGTTAAGGAGCCAATATCCATGGACCTTGCCAGCAGCGTCGGACTGGAGTACCTTGGGCCCACCAGAGAAAAATTATTCTTGGGGCCCACCATCATACTTCCCAACCTTTGAAGAAGGGAAAGAGGGACAAAGGCTGTGGCACGCTGTGCCTGCTGCAGCAAATTTTAGGCCATGCCACGTTGCACCACAGACTGTCCAGGAGTTGGTGGATGCTTTAGTCCAGGTGTGGGAGGAGATCCCTCAGGAGACCATCCGTCGCGCTCATCAGGAGCATGCCCAGAAGTTGTAGGGAGGTCATACAGCATACCTCCCAAGTTTTGAAGACAGGAAAGAGGGTCAAAGGCTGCGGCGCGCATAGCGCGCCGCTGCAAATTTTAGGCCACGCCCCGACCACACCCATTTCACAGCTAATCACACCCATATCCTCGCCCCAAGCGTACCCATTTAGCACTGCTGATCACACTGACTGGTAATGAGGGCACAGTGACTGGTACTGAGGAAAAGAAAGAAAGAGCAGCGAGAGAGAAAGAACAAACAGAGAAAGAAAGAGAGGAAAGAAAGAAAAGAGAGAGAGAAAGAAAGAACAGAGAGAAAAAAGAACAGAGAGCGAGAAAGAAAGAACAGAGAGCGAGAAAGACTAGAGAGAGAAAGAAAGACTAGAGAGAGAGCCAGAGGCGTAGCTAGGGTTTTGGTTTAGTGGGGGCGAAACTTCTGAGTGGGCCCCTAATCAGAGAACCTCAGCAAATGACCGCGCTGTTGCCAAAAATAATCTATATATAAAAAGACCAATATTGATATTACCGCCATATGGTCTGTGGTAAATAATACCAGTCCTACAGAACATATAATAGATTACAGCACAGGTACAGATAATGACTTACCGCTGATGTTCTTTCTAATGGAATTGTTCACTTTTCATGTCTTTTCCATCTGGCCCAGAGCGACATGACGACTTCTCCAGCCAGGACTCGACTGCAGAGATTACAACAAAGACACATTTCACTTCTCATATTTTTAGCACTGTCACGGTCACCAATTGGACTATTCTCAACCTGCACAAACTCCTCATCCTGCTGATACCCCAATACTGAGCCGCTGCTGCCATATGTGTCCCTATTTCTGCACCTGATACCCCAATACTGAGCCACTGCTGCCGTATGTGTCCCTATTACTGCACCTGATACCCAATACTGAGCTGCTGCTGCCGTATGTGTCCCTATTACTGCACCTGCTGTGTGGTTCTGTGTGACCTCTAAATTTTAAAGCACCCCTCTAGAATATAGTAATGCCGGGTGCAAGTGCCCTAGAAAACAGTGCCCACATTTTGTCCCCTAGACTGTAATAATGCCCTGTGTGCCCCTTTGACAGTCACAGTAACCCGAGTTCCCCTATAACAATAAGTGTCCACTTTACATTTAATAATGTCCCAAGTCTCCCCTGTACATCTCCCCTATACACAGAATAATGCCCCCTCACTGGATATATACTGACCCCTTAATGTCCCCAAACTATTTAATGGGTCCAACACTGTATGATGGCCCCTAGATAGCATCCATACAGCATAATACACCAGATAGTCCTCAATATAGTATAATGCACCCCCATAGGCAGCCTCTATATTATAATAAACCCCCATAGGCAGAGTCTATAATATAATGCACCACCATAGGCAGCCGCTATATTATAATGCACCCCCATAGGCAGCCTCTGTAGTATAATGCATCCCCATATGGAGTCTCTGTAGTATGATGCACCCCAATATGGAGCCTCTGTAGTATAATGCAGCCCCCATATACAGCCTCTGTAGTATAATGCACCCCCCATATACAGCCTCTGTAGTATAATGCAGACCAATAAAAAAAAAAAAAAACAATACTCACCTCCCGGCTCCTGTGCTGCTCACTGTTCTCCCTCTCAGCGTCTGACAGCGGGCGCCGGCAGGTGATGTCATCGCGCCCGCTGTCAGACGCTGAGAGGGGGATTATGGGAGAGAAGGAGCACTCGCTCCGATGATGGGTGGGGGGCCCACTGCTGGCACCCGGCCCCCCCACCGCCTGTTCAGGCCCCATAGCTTCCAGGCGGCAGAGCAGGGAGAGCGATTCTCCCTGCTCTGCCGCAGAATGTAACTGTATCGGCGTGCTGTGCGACCTATCCTTTCAAATCAGGGCCCACCACGCAGGAGCTGGGGCCCACCGGAGGTTTCTCCGGTGTCCGGTGGCTCAGTCCGACCCTGCTTGCCAGCCTGATAATACCAGGCCACAGCAGTCTGCTTATCTTTGCTGGTTAACAAAAATAGGGGATCCCGTCGAAAAAAATTGGCGTGGGGTCCCCCCTATTTTTGTTAACCAGCCAGATGAAGCAGACTGCTGAGGCCTGGTTTTTCAGGCTGTTAAGGAGCCAAGATCCATGGACCTTGCCAGCCTGATAATACCAGGCCACAGCAGTCTGCATATCTTGGCTGGTCAACAAAAATAGGGGATCCCCTCGAAAAAAATTGGCGTGGGGTCCCCCCTATTTTTGTTAACCAGCCAGATGAAGCAGACTGCTGAGGCCTGGTTTTTCAGGCTGGTAAGGATCCAATATCCATGGACCTTGCAAGCCTGATAATACCAGGCCACAGCAGTCTGTTTAGCTTGGCTGGTTAACAAAAATAGGGGATCCCCTCGAAAAAAAAAACGGCGTAGGGGTCCCCCTATTTTTGTTAACCAGCCAAGTAAAATGCAGACTGCTGCGGCCTGGTATTAAAAGACTGTCAAGGGCCCCATGGATTTTGGCCCTCAACAGCCTGATAATACCAGGCTACAGCAGCCCCACATTTGGCGCATCAAAAGATGTGCCAATTGTGGCACTTTACCCGGCTCTTCCCACTTGCCCTGTAGCGGTGGCAAGCGGGGTAATAAGGGGTTAATGTCACCGTTGATTGCACGGTGACAAAAAGCCCGGTTAATAATGGAGAGGGCGTCAATAAGACACCGATCCATTATTAATCCCAAAGTTTTTAAATGTTTAAAAAAAAGACACAGCCAGAAAAAAGTATTTTAATGAAATAAAAGAGACAACACAGTTTTCATTAATTTTATTACTCTCTCATTCCTGCGACGCCATCGATCTCCTGTAAAAAAGAAAAAAAACAAACCAACAGTATACCACCTGTCCGACGCAGTCCATAGTAACGAGAGTCCCACGACGATCCAGCTCTGCTACATCGCAATGCCAGGCAGGGCCTAACATCCCGACGCAGCACAGCTGATTACCTGCTTCCCCGGCGGTGACGTCATCGGACTGCTTTACGGACGCGATTACCCAGCAGTCACTGCAGTTATCGCGAGAAACTGCATGTGACCGCCAGGGAGAAGAGGATGGCGGCCATCAAAGCAGTCCAGGACGTGACCGCCGGAGATCTTCTGCCAGGTAAGTGCCGCTGACTCCTGACAGACCCGACCGACGGACACTGACAGTGACAGTGACATTCCGATTCCGGTATCCGATATGACGAAAATATCGGTACTCGGAATCGGAAGTCCGATACAGCTAATATCGGCCGATACCCGATATTTGCAGTATCGGAATGCTCAACCCTAGTCACCAGTCTATGGCTACCAGATACTTAATGCATCTCCACTAATAGGGGGATGCCTGAGCAACAAACTCTTTCAGTTTGCTTCCTGCTGCTGCGTTGCCCGGTCCTGCCTTGTTTTCCACCTCCCTGGAGGCTGCATATCCAGGCCCTTTTGTGTGCCATTTGTGTCTTGTATTCCACCACCTTGGGGGCAACATACGCAGGCCTGAATCCTTAGTCCTGAACTTGTTCTTGTGTCTGTCCTTGTCCGAACTAAGTCCTATATCCGAACCTGTTTGTATTCTTGTCTATAGCCTTCCTTACCCTGCTGTGTCTATCCTTGTGTCTACTCCTCTTGCTCTCAGATCCTGTACCAGTACCTGTATCTATCTGATTGTCGCTGCACAAACAATAGTGTCCTTGGTCTTCACTTTGTACTTCACTGCAAGTACTTGTGTTTATCGGTTCTGCTCTGCTCTCACTTTGCCCCAGCAGCTCCACTCACTCCTGTTCCACAACCTGCGGCTCTGCTCCACTCTGCTCACCTGCTCTGCACCCTGAGGCTCCGCTCTGCTATCCTGCACTGCACCCTGCGGTTCCGCTCTGCTCTCCCGCTCCGCAGCCTGTGGTTCCGCTCTGCTCTCCCGCTCCGCATCCTGCGGCTCCATTCGCTCCTGTTCCACGTCCTGCGATTCTGCTCTACTCCTGTTCTGCATCCTGCAGCTCCGCTCGCTCTCGCTCCACACTCTGCGGGTCTTTGTCCTTCTAGTCTGAATTGGTTCCTAACAGTTCATGTCCCTCCAGTCTGAACTAGTTCCTACCTACTCACTTGTCTTACTCGTACCTGCCTGTGTTACTGCCCTACCCATTATGGTTCCAGTTCCTCCAGTCCGATCCATGCCTGCCTGCCTGCCAGAGTGCCAGCCGTGCCCGCCTGCCTGCTAGAGTGCCAGCCATACCTGCGTGCCAGCCATGTCCGCCTGCCTGAGTGCCAGCCGTGCCCACCAGAGTACCAGTCGTGCCTGTCTGTACTTGCCAGCAACTGTCATTAGCATTCTGTTCCCCAGTGGAGTCAGCTGCTACAGCCAGACACCTCCCTGGAGTGGTGCCTGGCAGCTACCTGCCGCACAAGCCTGACCTCACCACTAGAGGCTCCAGTGAACACCAAGTTAGTTGCTTAGTTACACCCCTCCAGGGTAGTCTGGTTTGTGGCACAGTGGGGCAGCATTCCTCCCTTGCGCCATCCAGTCAGGGCACGAGCGTTACAGTCTCCTAGCCCAGAAAGAATCTAGATGTATCTGGACCCTTCAGACCCTACAACCAGATGGTTTGAATGAATCATTAGGATTTGCTCCGTTCCTCTGAACCCTTTCCCCGCACATTGGTGCGTTCTTGTTTTTGACCCCTGACCTATAATATGTGTTTGCGGATATAATTTTTATTTTTGTCCTGAATGTTGTGTTGTGTTTTATATGTTTGTTTGCTATGTTTGTTTTAACTTATGTTGTCTATCCTTAGCTTGCTTACCATACACCACGTCCAACTGTGTGGCCACACATCTGCACTGCATGAACTGGAAGGGTAACCAAATACATAAGAAACATGGAACCTTTCTTCTGGACCATTGTTCTATGGATCATTTGGATCACTCTACTGAGGTATCCACTCCAAATATATGGACCACTTCTTTGATATACATTGCTGGACGGAACTAATGACAGAGGACTTGAATCACTATTTCAAGTCCAGTTTTGCTTAACCAGAAGAAGAACTCTAAGAACATACGATGTAAATGTCCATGTTCTGTGTACAGTAAAGATGTATATCTTTGTACCGTGTTTGTGATTCTTCAGATTTTGTATTAGTCTTTGCCTGATGAAGAGACCTGAGTAGTCTCGAAAGCTTGCAATTTGTTACCATCTTTTCAGTTAGCCATTAAAAGGTATCAACCACTGAGGACTCTCAATTCTAAATATTTTTCATGTTCTGTGTAGAGACTTTAATTTATATGGGATACTTTATTTTCAAAAATACACCTGTTTGACTAGGATCATCACTTTCCTGCATAATATGTGAGATAGGTATATGTGATGTAGTAATCCCTTTAGGATTTGTACATTGAATTCTGTTATTAACCCCTTCATGACCCAGCCTATTTTGACCTAAATGACCTGGCCATTTTTTGCAATTCTGACCAGTATCCCTTTATGAGGTAATAACTCAGGAACGCTTCAACGGATCATAGCGATTCTGAGAATGTTTTTTCGTGACATATTGGGCTTCATGTTAGTGGTAAATTTAGGTCGATAATTTTTGCGTTTATTTGTGAAAAAAATGGAACATTGGCCAAAATTTTGAAAATTTCGCAATTTTCAAATTTTGAATTTTTATTCTGTTAAACCAGAGAGTTATGTGACACAAAATAGTTAATAAATAACATTTCCCACATGTCTACTTTACATAAGCACAATTTTGGGAACAACATTTTTTTTTGTTAGGAAGTTATAAGGGTTAAAAGTTGACCAGCGATTTCTCATTTTTACAGCAAAATTTACAAAACCATTTTTTTTAGGGACCACCTCACATTTGAAGTCACTTTGAGGGGTCTATATGGCAGAAAATACCCAAAAGTGACACCATTATAAAAACTGCACCCCTCAAGCTACTCAAAACTACATTCAAGAAGATTATTAACCCTTCAGGTGCTTCACAGGAACTAAAGCAACGTGGAAGGAAAAAATGGACATTTTAATTTTTCCAACAAAATTTTTCTTTTAGCATCAATTTTTTCATTTTTGCATGGGCAACAGGATAAAATGGACCCTAAAATTTGTTGGGCAATTTCTCCTGAGTACACCGATACCTCATATGTGGTCATAAACCACTGTTTGGGCGCACGGCAGGGCTCAGAAGGGAAGGAGCACCATTTGACTTTTTGAATGGAAAATATGCTGGAATATTTAGCGGTTGCCATGTCGCATTTGGAGAGTCCCTGTGTGCCTAAACATTGGAGCTCCCCCACAAGTGACCCCATTTTGGAAACTAGACCCCCCAAGGAACTTATCTAGATGCAGAGTGAGCACTTTGAACCCCCAGGTGCTTCACAAATTGATCCGTAAAAAAAAGAAAGTACTTTTTTTTTCACAAAAATTTTCTTTTAGCCTCAGTTTTTTCATTTTCACATGGGCAACAGTATAAATTGGATCCTAAAATTTGTTGGGCAATTTCTCCTGAGTACACAGATACCTCATATGTGGTCATAAACCACTGTTTGGGCGCACGGCAGGGCTCAGAAGGGAAGGAGCGCCATTTGACTTTTTGAATGGAAAATTAGCTCCAGTCGTTAGCGGACACCATGTCATGTTTGGAGAGCCCCTGTATGCCTAAACTTTGGAGCTCCCCCACAAATGACCCCATTTTGGAAACTAGACCCCCTAAGAAACTTATGCAGATGCACAGTGAGCACTTTGAACCCCAGGTGCTTCACAAAAGTTTATAACGCAGAGCCGTGAAAATAAAAAATCATTTTTTTTTCTCAAAAAATGATTATTTAGCCCCCTATTTTTTATTTTAACAATGGTTACAGGAGAAATTGGACCCCAAAAGTTGTTGTCTAATTTGTCCTTAGTACGCTAGTACCTCACATGTGGGGGAGAACCACTGTTTTGGGCACACTTCAGGGCTTGGAAGGGATGTAGTGACGCTTTGAAATGCCGACTTGATGGAATGGTCTGCGGGCGGGCAGAGCCCCTGATGTGCCTAAACAGTAGAAACCACCCACAAGTGACCACATTTTGTAACTAGACCCATCAAGGAACTTAACTAGATGTGTGGTGAGCACCTTGAACCCCCACGTGCTTCACAGAAGTTTGTAATGCAGAGTCGTGAAAATAAAAAATCATTTTTTTCCTCAAAAACTGAGGAAGGGAAGTAGTGACGTTTTGAAATGCCGACTTGATGGAATGGTCTGCGTGCGTCATGTTACGTTTGCAGAGTCCCTGATGTGCCTAAACAGTATAAACTCCCCACAAGTGACCCCATTTTTGAAACTAGACCCCACAAGGAACTTATCTAGATGTGTGGTGAGCACTTTGAACCCCCAAGTTCTTCACAGAAGTTTATAACGCAGAGCCTTGAAAATAAAAAATCTTTTCTTTTCCTCAAAAATAACTTTTTTAGTCCCCAATTTTTTTCCCAACAGTAACAGGAGAAATTAGACCCCCAAAGTTGTTGTGCAATTTTTCCCGAGTGCGCTGATACCCCATATGTGGGGGTAAACCACTGTTTGGGCACACGTCGGGGCTTGGAATAAAGGGAGCACTGTTTGACTTTTTGAACGCAAAATTTGCAGGAATCAATGGTGGCGCCATGTCGCGTATGGAGACCCCTGATGTACCTAAATAGTGGAAACCCTCAATTCTAACTCCAACCCTAACCCCAACACACCCCTAACCTCAACCCTAACCCTACACACCCTAACCCTAATACAAACCCTAACCATAACCCTAACCCCAACACACCCCTAACCCTAATCCCAACTCTAACCATAAACCTAACCACAAGCCTAACCCTAATCCCAACCCTAACCCCAAAACACCCCTAACGCTTATCCTAACTCTAACCCTAACCACAACCCTAACCCTAATTCCAACCCTTACCCTAGTTCTAACCCTAACCCTAGTTCTAACCCTAAGGCTGGGTTCATATTGCGTTTTATCAGCCCGTTCAACACGTAGCGTTGACGGGCTGGTAATGGTATAGCATAACGCGATCGCGTTATGCTATACCCGCTAGTGCAGAGGAATCAGCGATGATTCATCTGTGCTAGCGGTGATGGAGCCCAGACGCTGCAGCCTGCGTCCAAGGCTCCGTCACTGAATGACGACACGTCGCGAACGCATGCCGCTTCATGGCATGCGTTGCGATGCGCACACAAATGGGGTGAATGGCAGCGTTAACGGACTACGTTACACCGCGTTATACCGCGGTGAAACGCAGTCCATCTAACGTACTGCCATAATGCAATATGAACCCAGCCTGACCCTAAGGCCCCATGCACACGTTGCGGATTCACTTGCGGATTTTTCTAAAATCCGCAGGTAAAACGACCTGCCTTTTACCTGCGTATTTAGCGCGGATTTACTGCGGTTTTTCTCTGCGGTTTTACGCCTATAATGGAATAGGTGTAAAACCGCTGCGGAATCCGCACAAAGAATTGACATGCTGCGGATTTAAAACCGCAACAAATCTGCGCTGAAAAATCTGCAGCATGTGCACAGCGGTTTTTTTTACCATTTATTTGCATTGTACTGTACATGGTTTCTGGAT